>CAJHNH020000929.1:10000-65783 GCA_905116865.2 Candidula unifasciata | reverse complement strand
GGGCCAGAAGACAACGACATTACGTCATGATCCTGCTAAGAAAGCGCTCTCCGCCGTAACCATGTGAGTAATGCTAGCTTGTTTTTTTCTTTCTGTAAAATTGGTCACGCAGGGTTGAAAAATGGGGATATTGTTTTAGCAAGCTTCTAACTAGTATTTAAAACTAACTAGCTAACTAGTATTTAAAACTAACTAGCTAACTAGTATTTACCAAAAAAAAAAAAAAAATGGTCTTAATGTTCTTAAGAACATTCAGACGAATTAAAAAAAAAAAATACTTACCTTTATTCTATGCAATATGTGATTTGTCAACTGAGATAAGAAAGAGAATTCGCAAAGAGCTGTATAACTTCTATCCTCTTATAGAGAAGTAAATCATGGATGGTTAGCTTTTTAGTGAACAATTATGTGGAAGCGGTGCTCATGTGGTTTTATAGACGTCTGATGAGAACAAACTGGACAGATGACCAGAGATTTCTTGCAGGACCACCGGCTAGGAAGATATATATATATATATATATATAATATATATATATATATATATATATATATATATATATATATATATTATATATATTTAAAGAGAGAGAGAGTGAGAGAGAAAAGAGAGTGAGATATAAAAATAAGGATAGAAATTGACTGAGAAATGTAGACAAATAGAGAGAAGGGGAGAGAGAAAAGAGTGAGGGATATATATATATATATATATATATATATATATATATATATATTATATATATATATTATAGAGAGAGAGAGAGAGAGAGAGAGAGAGAGGTGGGGGGGGGAAGAAATATAGAGAGAGACAGAGATGGAGATGGAGAGAGCGATAGAGATAAAAAGAATTTGGTATAAATATATAGAGAGAGACAGAGATAGATAGCTTTACACGAAGAGACAGATGGACATAAAAAGAGAGAGAAAACATATACAGAGAGAGAGAGAGAGAGAGAGGAAATAAAAAAAAGAGGGAGAGATAGAGATAGAGAGATGTAGAGAGAGAGAGAGAGAGATAATGACACGCAACAGTGAATCACCCAACTAACTATGACTATGAAATTGATCGAGTAGTCATGTGTCAGGATGACATATCAAGTTCAAGCCGACCCGATGACTTTCCAGCTGACGTGTCCCAAGTGTTACAACACTGCGACTGTCGCCTCCGGTCTGTCTAGATCTGAAGGCTATGTTCAAATCCTTATAGCGATTTAAACCCACGACTTTAAAAAAAAATTAAAATTAAACAAGGAATAGATACGACTGAGAAGGCTTCAGGAATGACCAGAAGGGATAAATTCAGGAATGGAGCTATAAAAAAAAAAAAAAATCGGCACAGAGCTAATTTAAATTAATATTTTGCTGTAATGAATTTAAATAATGCAAACAGAAACAACACATTGCACACTTTATTGCCTGACATATTTTCCTGTATCTCGGCATGCGCATTATTCCAGATAACATCAACATAAAATAAAGCATACAAAACTGAATAAATCAAACTGAAATGCAAAAGGTTTCTTTCGACGCGTCGGTGTCTGTGGCTTAGACGTTGCGAACACGCCTCGTAATGCCGGGGTGCCGGGTTCGATTCCAACTGCAGCCCCTGCCCCGGATTAGGTTTCGATAATGGTATCGAGAAGCCGACTGTTTAGAAGCAATGGCAAACTGCTGGACGTAAATTTGTCTTTAAAAAAAACCTCAACATCAAAAAAACGCTGGGGTTGGTTCTGCAACGTCCTGTAAAGGGACGCAACTAACTTCTTTCGATGCATCGTGTTTGTCTTGTTACTGGAAGTTCAAAGTGGTCGCTTGACTTACCAGGATAACTTCAAATTTACTATAAATTTCGTCTGCTTACACATCATCAGCGCGCACACATCAGCGACCGGGTCACCCGTTGGCTCGACGGTAGACGACTTCGTCGCCGGTCGGGACAGTATCAGGGTTTGTCACCTTTGATCGCATCAACACTGCAGCAGTTATTTTCAGGTTTACCTGCAATTCTGTATGGCGCACATAAACCTAGTCGCAATTATAACCTAAAGCTTCCCCTTCGTGGATGCTGGATGTCTTGACGATTTTTTTCCCCATTAAGGCACTTACCTACCTAGCGTCTGCTTACAAAGATGGCGGATTTGTTGATTTTAATTGTTAAAACTTTGGCCATTTCCAGCAGTCGCCTTTTCGCTGTGGGGTAAGCCAGACGGAATGCACTGTCCTTGTCAATATGTGTCTCGACACCCTTAAAGAATTACTGAACTGTGCATGAAGCCATTTGTGTATTTGCTATGCCACTCTAATTTCAAGCTGTCTCTCCGTTCGACCGAAGCAACTCAACTGGCACTTCTATGTAAATTGATATAAATTTATAAAGAAAGACTTGATTTGGTGTACGGAGACAAGAAGCTCTTCAAACAGGTGGGTTTCGGATTGGAGTGGTCTTGTACCTCACTACTGGAACAGCGGTAACTGAAACCCCCAAGCAGTTGCTTAAATAGTTTTTATTTCTTCTTCTTCACTTCGTCTTAGTGTCGGCGTAGATATACGGTTCTACTTGCTGCTCTCCTGGTCAATTACATACAGAGACATCACATCAAATGGTTTGCATACAGAGACATCACATCAAATAGTTTGCATACAGAGACATCACATCAAATGGTTTGCCCACTTAGAGTGAATGCCTTGTGATGTCTACCATACAAGGCATACACCAGAACAAAGAAACTCTATAACTGCACGATGTGTCTTTGGATGAGGCGGTCAGAAGAGCAGAAACCAGAACTTTATATCTACCTCGACATCTGAAGCCGTAAAAGTGGGAGTGAAGAAAAAGACATACAAATTAAATTGAGCAACTGTTTGAGGGCTTCAGTTGTAGAGGTTGTGTTAAGTATATCAACAATCTGTAGTGGAGTGCTAATGGAAGTATGCATAATCATTATCATCATCACCTTCATCCTCATCATCATCATTTTCATCTTCATCTTCGTCATCATCATCATCTGTATCATCATTATCACCATCATCGTCATCATCATCACCATTATCATCATCATCATAATTAGGGCTGTACCGAATAGTGATTTTCACTATTCGGCCGAATACGAATAGCTGGACCAACTATTCCGCCGAATACGAATACGAATAGTGAATCATCACCATCATGTGCTTTGCCGGCTGGCATGGGCGATTATGCCTCGCCACAATCTGCGATCTCCTGCAGCACGTATTAGTTCGTGTGCTGACACACCTCCATGAAAAACCTTCGTTCCATGTTGTCAGCATTAGGGCAGCTTTTGTTTTCTCACTGAAGATATTTCCAGCTGTACTAAACAGGAAAATACGACAAATACAGAGAGTCAAGATAAAAATCCGCAAGGCGAAACATCAAAAACAAAAATAACGCCGACGAAGAAAACAATGCCGCCCTCACAAGTCGCCCAGCGCCCCCCTCCCCCGCGAGCTCAAAGATTCAACAGAAAAAAGATAGTGACATCAAAGACCACCGCGGCCACGGAGACGGACAACGCCAAGCAGCCAACACCTGAAGATCAAATAACGAAAAAAATCATTGCAGACGAAAAATCCAGACGCCGAGCGGCCAACGCCAGAAGATCAAACAACAAAGACAACGAAGAAACCGAACGTCGATCAAAACATTCAGCCGCTGCCGTTTCCACCAGACGACGAAAGAACAGATACGACACCCATAAATGATGACGAACTCAAACAATCAACGAAGAGGACTCTCCACTCAAAGAAATCAAGCCGACAACACTAGAACACTTGCTTTTCTGCCCTTCTTACATCTTTTAGTGTTGCATTTTGTTTCTACAGCAACACACCTAAAAACACTATACTCGCAACACATACAAGATGGAAATAAAGGGGCACTTGGTACGCTCGTAGGAGGTGCACAAAGATAACGCTTGACAGTTTAAACCAAGGTGGGAAATCTTGATGTTTTTTTTTCCACCAGTCCAGAAACGGTTGTAACCACTAATCGTATTCGGCCCGACCGCAACTATTCGGCCGAATACCGAATATTTATTGGGTCCACTATTCGGCCCCGAAGCGAATACGAAGCGAATATTCGGTACAGCCCTAATCATAATCATCCTCCTCCTCCTCATCATCATAATCATCATCATCATCTTCATTAT
The DNA here is from genome assembly GCA_905116865.2 of Candidula unifasciata. Classification (NCBI taxonomy): domain Eukaryota; kingdom Metazoa; phylum Mollusca; class Gastropoda; order Stylommatophora; family Geomitridae; genus Candidula; species Candidula unifasciata. The sequence goes on along the minus strand of CAJHNH020000929.1, from coordinate 61,620 downwards.
CATCACAATCATAATCATCATCTTAATCATCATCACTATCCTCATCATCATTATCATCATCATCATCATCATCATTATTATCAATTTTTCCTTCTGTCGATAAACGGTGTGGGGAGTAACAGTTTGCTGGAAAGGCAGCAATGGCTGTTATCATTCCGTAATGATGTAGAAGCTCTTTAATGTCATCAGTCCATTATCTCCTAAGGCGGCCTCTTGCTTTCACGTCAGATCTTTTCATGTGTAGAGCCTGCGTTGGTAGCTGCCCTGACTGCATTATTTCTAGATGACCAAACCATTCGATCTTCCATTTCTCAATGAATTTGCTGCATGGCGTTGTTCCCCCAGTCTAAAGTATAAATGTGGAACTATATATTCATCATCATGGAAACATAGTGAAAAAAAAAAAAAAAAAAAAAACGAAAAAAAAAACTTGCAGGAGTAGAGAGACGGTAAGTGACTAAGATAGCGGATACTGGACATTATGTCATCATAGCATTGCCATTGCAGATTTCGTAGGTCCATTCTTGAGATCAAACAATGGACCCACTGCCACCTAAAATGCATGTCGTATGAGGCTACAAATTAGAGGTGTTTCCTTCAAAGTTGGAGTGCATCTACCTGAGGCAAGGAACTAAAAAATCTGCCTACAGATGCGCCAGATTTGTAAAACGGATGTGCCCGCTAAATTCAAGTTATGGATTAGGACCAAAGTGCATGAATCCATAAACATCGGAACTTTCGGTGAAATTTACATGCGGTGAATGCTAGGAAGAAGGAGAAGAAGGAAGAGACGTCGCCTTGTCATGTAATATGTGCCTCAGAAATGGTTTGCAGTTCAGAAGGTAACAAAAAGGAGATGGACAAACGCTGTTTGTCTCACGCCACGGACTATAAACTATCAAGAAAATATATAAAACCGAACGTAAAGTATATCAGCAAGCTTTACAATACAACAACCACAAACAGAACGTAAACGTTAGGGTTTTAGAGCCTTGATCAGCACATACATAAATCAAACAATACCACATAAATACACAAAATCACTTAGCTTAGTATCTCGAAGCAGCCACGTTGATGTCTTGTCTGCAGACTGACTAGACACGTGGGACCGGAAATTAAATACCCCTGGGGATTTCCAGGGACCGTTACTTGGATGGTTTTAGATAAAACTATATGGGCAGTTAAATCCCTTAGGATTTTAGCTGAAACTGCATTTTCAGTTCAGTCCTCTGGGTGTTAAAGTGCCCAAAGTGAAAATAAAGCGATATTAAAGAGACTTGCGGACTCTTTCACTGGAGTGGTTAGAATCGATGGCTGTCACCTACAGTTCGTGGACACCTTGGACTATAAAAAAATAACCCATACATAGGATTTGATGCTGTCTTTGACAGCAAGGGTAAACTACCAAATTATGTTTCCACTAAAACATTTAGACAACACACTTATATTAACTACCTATGTCTCAGCCAGCGTACGGTATGTTGTCACATACAATCAGTGTGTTGTCACATACAATCAGTGTGTTATCACATACAATCAGTGTGTTATCACATATAATCAGCGTGTTATCACATACAATCAGTGTGTTATCACATACAATCAGTGTGTTGTCACATACAATCAGTGTGTTATCACATACAATCAGTGTGTTGTCACATACAATCAGTGTGTTATCACATACAATCAGTGTCTTATCACATACAATCAGTGTGTTATCACATACAATCAGTGTGTTATCACATACAATCAGTGTGTTGTCACATACAATCAGTGTGTTATCACATACAATCAGTGTGTTATCACTTACAATCAGTGTGTATCAAACAGCGAAGGGTGTTTAATTAAACATTTTACATTTTGTTTGAGCCCAATAAAGAAATCAGGCTAGATATGGTGACGTATAGCATTGTATATGTTTCTAGAAGTTTACAGTCGAAGTTTAAATCCTGTGAATGGGAAGAACAAGAAAAGGAAAAAGATGATGACAAAGAAGAAGAAGTACAAGTAGAAGAGGAGGAGGATAAGGAGAAGGAGGGGGAAAATGATAAGAGGGGGGGGGGGGGGGGTAATGAATGATACTAGTAATAATAATAATAATAATAAAAATAATAAACAAAACAAAAAAGAAAAAAAAAGACAACCTGTTTACTGGAGGCGCTAACAACACAGAAAATATGTGGAGTACTGAAGAAAGGGGCGAGACCTCAAAGTGCTAGTCATGTTTAAGTGAGTAATAATAATGACAATAATAACAATACTGATAATGATAATAATTTATTTTGAATAGCAAATAAAATTTATAATATAGTTCAAATAATGAACTGTATGAACAAACACTTCACAACAAGTATACATGGTTAGCCAAACCACAATGGTCTTACATATTGGGAGTGGAGTGGGTGGGGCGTTCAGCACCCCCCCCCCCCTTTTCCCCGCACCCTTATACATTCCTTTCTGGAGGAGTTCAAGGTTACCAGAGTTGCGGGGTCTGGCACCGCTCGCTGTTTACGTAAATACATCTCTTTCAAAGTTAAAATTGTGGAAACTTTCTTTCAGCGGGAATGAACTGTATAGGATTTTGTTCGTCCGTTAGTTCGCTCCATCATTAACTAAATTAACCGTACGCACATATAGTTAAAATTCAATTTCTAACTTTCTCCACTGAAGAATCCATGACACCAGAAGGCGGGAAAATCTTCTCATTAACTCGAACGAAACCTCTCTAGAATACATTTCTATTTATACTGCAGAAGATTCTGTAACTCATTTTCAAACTTGGGTAATCTCTTGTAGATCCACAGCCGTCTTGGTATAATCTGCCCGTCTTCTTGGGATAAAAACAATATCAATGTCACATGTACGAAAATACACTGTTTAAGAGAATTCTTGGATTGGATGGGAATACCATCACTAGAATTTTAACTAGAGAATTCTGGGATGCGAAGTTTAGCTGTAGTCGTGTATTGTCTTCATCTTCATCGCCTTTTTTAGTTTTAGTCTTAGTGAAGGTTTCAATTTCGATGCGATAAGGTTTGCCCATACTTGCTTCGTTCCTGTACCAGTGAAAATCAAATGAAATGTCCCTCAATGTCCCACTTAAAAAACTTGCGAACAGACAATTAGTCCCGGAAAAGTCCAGAAATATGCGCACGCGGTAAATGTATATGGCAGTTGCTAGAGGTGCCAAAGCCAACAGCCGAAACTAGAAATGCAGTTTGTCGTTGCTAGAAGTAGTCGAGCACGATAAGTTGGCTACACACATGTAGAATTATTACATAAGGTATTTCCTCAGCTCACACGTAAACCGACTACCGGCCATACTAAATACCACGACATGACCGCTGCACAACTGAAGGGTATTCCCATGAAAAACAAAGGTCACAGGGCTGCACCAAGCACTAGACTCAGTAGCTCTATCAGCAAAACTGCCCTTTGCAGAAAGCAGTGTCGAGTCGTGCATGTAACGTCTGTAAATGCCGCTTACACTTTCCATTGCAACAACAAGAGCAACAACTACAACGACAACAAAGTGGGATTTTATTGTTTATTATTATTGTTTACTATTGATTACAAACACGCCCTCGATTGGCGTCTCGGACACAGCGAGAAGAACGCTCGTTGCATGCTCGCGAAACCTGATACAAGACACTGTAGATGCACTGGTTATCAAAAAGTCATATGGCTGTACCCCATCGGCGACCGAGTCACCCTTTGGCTGGCCAGTAGACGACTTCGTCGCCGGAGGGAACAGTATTTGGGTCTGTCTCTCTGAATCGCATCAACACTGTAAGAGTCATTTTCAGGGCTATTTGGTAGCGAGAAATTTTATATGGCGCACACAAACCTAGTCACAATTATAACCAAAGGCTCCCCCTTAAGGGAATGCTTGTTGAACGTGCTGATATCTTTTTTTCGAAAAGCAAGGCAATTTAGCGGGAGAACTGGTTAGAGAAGGAAAGATTTGCAGTCCTGCCGTAACGAGAGCGACGTTCTGTATAGGAAGTGTTGATTGATAGTGATGTTGAATAATGTAAAGTAATAACTGGCTTGACGGAATAAGTAAAGTAAGGACTCTTTGGATAGAACATGTCAAGTAATCTTCTTCTTCTTCGCGTTCACCGGCTGTAAACTCCAGCGGAAAGTTCTGGTTATTCGTTCACTTCTGGACTGCAGCCCTGTTGCAGAACCTAAGTGTTGCGTGTTTATCCGTTTTACAGATCTGGCTCATTTGCATGCTGACTGTTGGTTCTTTGCCTCTCAAGCAGATGCACTCCGACTTCGAAGGAAGCTCCCAATTAGTCAGCTTTTACGGCATGCTTGTGGGTTGGCAGTGGGTCTGTTCTTGTTTTCCCTGTAATAGTTCCCGGGAACCCACACGGGGAAAGTAAAGCAATAATTTCTCATACAGAATAAGTTTAGTATCAAGGGCTTTATTAAAGTTTAAAACCTTGGCGTAATTTAAGACAAAAACTGCTTGGTCAGACAAATTTAAAATTCACACACACACACATACGCAAACATACACACGCAAGCATACAACAACTCCTTGGCTCAAACACATTAACATAAAGCTGCGTCCCTACAATGGTTTTTAAGAAAGAGAAAAATCAAACTGCTTGGTTGGGGTGATTACAAAGAAATATACTGATTGGAACAAGTAAAGTTAGAGTGATAATGTAGCGACTGCCATGTGGAAAGAGAGAGAGAGAGAGAGAGAGAGAGAGAGAGAGAGAGAGAGAGAGAGAGAGAGAGAGAGAGAGTGGGGGGGGGGGGGGTGGTGAGATATACACAAACAGACACAGAAAGAACTAGACAGAGAAGGAGAAAGGGTGAGAGGCCGAGAACAAGTAAAAGCGTGACACTGTCACACACACACACACACACGCACGCACACACACACACACACACACACACACACAGAAGAATAGAGTGGATGAGCGACGGAAAAATAATAGTGTGACAGACAGTACATCAAATTCGAGGATAATTAGTTTGGCATAGTTGGCAAACTGTGTGTGCGACAAACAAAATAAATAAATAAATAAAAGCCACCGTTGCCAATATAAGACAAGATAGATTTTGCTTGAATCTCTGCTTTCAATCCAACAGTCAAAACATATATTGATTTTTCCCCTGCATCTATTTTAATGAGCTGGATTTGAACAAGAAATAATGAATTATACTAGTTTATTTTGTTTATTGTCCTGAAGGAATAATTTTTAAAGTAACTACAAACGGCCAAAAGTACCTTTAATTGGCAAGGAGGAAAGAAATGAAGAAGGAAAAAAATAACACACTATATTTTTGTGTACCACGTGATCCGGAAACCGGAAACCGCTCCATAAATGACATTATGGCGGAAAGATTTATAGACGGAGGGAGAAAGGCGGAATTGGTTTTTTTCCTGAGACATAACTAGATTATAAGTTGTAGATGAATTATCGATGCTGTGTGATTCTGTGAATGATGAGGCAGAAATCTAGAAGAACTAGGGTTTTGTTAAATGCAGCGTTAAAATATGGAAGGGGTGTTAGATTCGGACGGCGTGGTGCTAGACAGAAATAAAGGGTAACAGCAGGGATTGTTGGAGTCAGGGAATGACTTCGTCTTTCTTCTTCGCGTTCACCGGCTGTTAACTCCAGCGACTAGTTCTGGTTGTTCGTCCAGTTCCGGATTTCCAGTCTTTATTAGTATTCCAGAGTTTAGTTTTGCGTGCACATGAGTATAACAGATATGTCCTATTTGTTGCCTCCCAGACAGATGCACTTCGACGTCTGGATTTCTAGACTTCAGCAGTGTTCCAGAGCTTAAGTGTTGCGTGCACATGAGTTTAACAGATCTGTCTTATTTGTATGCAGACTCTTGGTTCCTTCCCTCTGAGGTAGATACATTTCTACTTTAAAGGATGCCCCTAATTAGTCGACTCTTACGACATGCTTGTTGGGAAGGCAGTGGGTCTGTTCTGGTTTTCCATACAATGGGGGTCCCTAAACCCATACGGGGAGACAGTCAGTGGATGTGATCGTGTGATCTCTATACTCAGTAAGATAGTAGGCAATGGTGGCTCTTGTTTATCTTTGTCTGAACCTTATGGATTGTTAGACCTAGCTGTTGTGATTTCGCTATATGCCCAAGACCCCTAAAGGCGTAGAAAAGGGTCCTTTACTTTTACTATATTTTTAGATCAACCAGCTGTCGGTTGGTAATGTGGACATCACGCTGGGCGTCTTTACTTCTCAGGACTTGATTTGGTTCCCATCTTAAGCTGAGCCGACCTGGGAGCCACAATAGCATTGGGTTAATTCGACGTTAGTCTCCCCAGACCCCGCTCAAATACACACTAGCTTACTTTTGATTGGTAGTTCCTGAGCCCTGTGACTTCGCACACGGTTACGGGGGTAATCCGCAATGCTGTTGATTACGCGTGTTGTAAATGTCACCACGCCAGCGTTTTTAACACTTTAAAAAAAAATGGAGAAACTGGGTCTAGCATAAACTCCCTAAAGAGTCACAACCTATGTCACATGCGTTCTCTTTCTCAGAATGAAAACGTAAATGCAAGACATTGCAGAAACCAACAGAGCGGGATACACCTGTAACCCACAGGAAAGTCAACCAGCCCAACAAACTTGTGAATGAACTGACCTACTCTATTTGGGGAGACAAACGTCGAACTAACCCGTCTTTTACACACAAAAAAATTACAATGTGAATCGATACCGATTTGAACCTACGACCTTTTGAGCCCGAGGCAGGCGTCTGAAGAAGAAGCAGACCAGGAGAAAAACCAATCAACGATGAGCTGGCACCCAAACCGGCTGATCAAAGACTAACCTAAGGCCTGTACCTCTTCCCAGGTATCCAGTTGAAACATGCCGACCATTATCCTTCACAAGGTAAGCAGTTTTACCTGGGGCAACGTCACAACAATTTATGTTAATTAGCTCTACATAGGTAAGTAATTTGCGTTTCCTGCGCTTAATGAAAGAGTTCAAAGGATTATGTACAAGTAGCACATGTTGAATGTTGCAGGTGCGTGCTTTTGATAATTCCTTTATCTACTTCTCCCACCAGCTCTCATCTATTTCTTTCATCTTTGTTCAAATTTTCTCTAATCTGTGTGTTCTTAACTTGCTTAATAATGTTATTATGTTCTATGTTATATCTTTCGGTTCTTTCACAATATCATACCCCCGGATGACGTCATAGGACAGTCCAACATTTTATAAGGGTGGTAAGAATGGGTTTCCCGGCTTTCTGATGCTTTTAACGACCCCAAACATCTAGAACTGGCCCTAACCCCAACGGACCTACGTCCCACGAGAGAGTGCAGCCTAGGTCCCACGACTGCATGCAGCCTATCTGCCACCCCCAGAAATATTAGACTGTCCAGTGACCTGTGGATATCCACTGTTTGGGGTAGGATATTAAGAAAGCACCTATCTTTCTGCACTATAAATTCTGATTCTTTGTAATTAGCTATGATAATTCACCAATCTATCCATCCATCCATCCATCCCTCCCTCCCTCCCTCCCTCCCTCCCTCCATCCATCCATCCATCCATCCATCCATCCATCCATCCATCCATCCATCCATCCATCCATCCATCCATCCATCCATCCATCCATCCATCCATCCATCCATCCACCTATTCATTACACCTTTTTTTCCATCCGTCTGTCTATATGCCTGTCTGTCCGTCAGCCTGCCTCTCTGATTTTCTATCTGTCAGATTTTCTGTCTGTCTGTATGTCTATCTGTCTGTTGGTATATTCGAAAGCGAACAAATTCGTTTCATCGCGGTTATCTACTGTATAACTTGTCTCTTGTTATGTGGAAGTTATAACTTGTCTCTTGTTATGTGGAAGTTATAACTTGTCTCTTGTTATGTGGAAGTTATAACTTGTCTCTTGTTATGTGGAAGTTATAACTTGTCTCTTGTTATGTGGAAGTTATAACTTGTCTCTTGTTATGTGGAAGTTATAACTTGTCTCTTGTTATGTGGAAGTTATAACTTGTCTCTTGTTATGTGGAAGTTATAACTTGTCTCTTGTTATGTGGAAGTTGTAACTTGTCTCTTGTTATGTGGAAGTTATAACTTGTCTCTTGTTATGTGGAAGTGCACTATCACAAATCAAGGAATGGAGCCTCACTTGAAAAGAGGCAGAGAAAGACAGACTGATTAAGAAGATAATGACATCAAGGACGGGAAAATCATCTGTGTCAGAACTGATTTCAAAGTACAAGAGACAGAAGGTTGTGGGCAGACATGACTACCAACACCACAAGGTATCGCCTATAAGAAGACACTATTGCAGTGTACATACTAGAGGCCACACAACTTGTCTTAGACTCTTCAGGCCCAGACAAGAGACGTGACTAGAATACAGACAGACTTTCAACCACACAGTACTCCTACTTGGCCGCGGCTATTGTCTGGTTTCGACATACTGAACTTGTCTGTCTGCGGCCGTTTAATGGAGTTTGGCAGGAGAATCTTCTCTCCCCTCCCCACACTCTGTGTGTGTGTGTCATTCTCTCTTCCTCACTGCATCTCTCTTTCTCTTTCTTTTCTCAATCTCTCTGTGTTTATCTCTAACTCTCTCATATTTTCTTTCTTTCTCTCCCTCACAAACTGCATCATGATCGTCGTCGTCGTCATCATCATCCTCTTCTTCTTCTTTACTACTACCAACACCACCACCACTACAACCACCACCACTACTACCACTAACACCACCACCACTACTACCACCACCACTACTACCACCACCACTACTACCACCACCACTACTACCACCACCACTACTACCACTACCACTACTACCACTACCACCACCACTACTACCACCACCACTACTACCACCACCACTACTACCACCACCACTACTACCACCACCACTACAACCACCACCACTACTACCACTACCACCACCACCACTACTTCCACCACCACTACTACACCAACCACCACCACCACCACTACTACCACCACCACTACTACCACCACCACCACTACCACTACCACCACCACTACTACCACCACCACTACTACCACCACCACTACTACCACTACTACTACCACCACCACTACTACCACCACCACTACTACCACCACCACTACTACCACCACCACTACTACCACCACCACTACTACCACCACCACTACTACTACCACTACCCCCACCACTACTACCACTACCACCACCACTACTACCACCACCACGACTACCACTACCACCACCACTACTACCACTACCACCACCACTACTACCACTACCACCACCACTACTACCACTGCCACCACCACTATTTCTACGACAAAGATTACTACAATTACTACTACTATTGCTGCTGCTGCTACGACTACTACTATTTTTACAACAACAACAACAAAAACAGCAACAACAACAACAACAACAACAAAAACAGCAACAACAACAACAACTACTACTACTACTACTACTGTTCTGCTGATGCTGCTAATACTACTACTACTGTCTCTGTTACCGCTACTACTGTTGCTACTACTACACGTACTCTGTGGGTTGTATTGAAAAGACATAGTGAATCAGGACTTCGCAAAGTTTTCACTAATAGGAAACAGAAATCAATTTCGAGGTAAAAAACATTAAAAAATAGGAAATGTATATATATATATATATATATATATATATATATATATATATATATATATATATATATATATATATATATATATATATATATATATACCACTCTGACAGGGAGCGAGAGAGAGAGAGGGGGGGGGTAGGGGAGCTGGGTGAGGGTGACACATGGAAACCATCAGACTGATGTAACCACTAATTACACAACCTCTAATCCATTTTACCCCAAGCAAGCCACGTCTCCTACATCGTTGTCACTTACTCACCCACGACCCCGTTGAAATGGGATCGCTGTCGAATGGTAATACCCCCAGCCTGGATGCGACCCTCCGGTAAATACATCAACGGTACATTGACACTCGCACACGATGCCCAGATAAACAATCCGCCTGGTCTATCAGTGTCTGCCTAATGCAGGGAGAAGTGCATTTGGGAAAATCCCATTTGCTTTGCGCCTACCAGCAACAGGGATGAATGTCGGAGCTAATCAATAGCAGCAGTAGCTACGGGAGAGTCGTCGGCATCCGGAGTCAAGAGCGTTGACGCATAGAAAACATAGAAAAGGGGTGAGCGGGGCGGAATAAAGAGGGCGGGGGGGGGGGGGATTCTTAAAAACCCTTCTAGGACCGTAAGTAACACAAGCCTTGCTTTAAGCATGCAATACAACATAAACTACGACTATTACAACTACAACCAGCACGTTCCTTTTTTCTTAAAAAATAAATGTCTCGGTACTCATTACAAAATGTCTTTAAAAAAGCAAACAAATTTTGCCACTACGAAGCACAGTGGTGATCAAAACAAACAAGATGCTTAAATGGGTACTACCAGAAGAAAACAACTCAGACTACTACTATTACTTCTAATTATTAATATTACTATTATTATTATTTTTATGTGCCTAATGTAGGGATACATATAAGCCATTTCTGTCATTAGGCGGTATGGGGAGGAATCATTTGTGGTGTTCGATCCATGATTCATCTAACATCCATGAATGAAGAATGTAAAACAAATAATATGAGAATCAACACTGAAAAGACAGAAGTAATGTCAATAGGAAAAAAGAAGACAGATCTAAACATAGCAATAGAATACAAAGGCATTAAACAGGCATCTGAGTTTAAATATCTGGGAACTACATTTACCGAAGATAGGAAATTGGATAAAGAAATTGACATTAGATGCAGTAAAGCAAACCAAGTATTGGGACAGCTAGCCCCCTTTTACAGCATAAGACAATTCCAATCAGCACAAAGAGACATATTATTCAAAGCATATTTATTCCAACTCTGTGCTACCAGTGCCAGACATGGTCACTCACAACAAACCATAAAAGAAAATTAGTAACCGCGGAAATGAGATATCTGAGAAGGGCTGTAGGAGTGACCATAAGAGATAAGATCAGGAATGAGATCATAAGAGAACAAGTCGGCACAGAACCAATTCTGGATTACATACAAAGACAGCAAGTGAAATGGTTTGCCCACTTAGAGAGAATGCCTTGTGACACCATACCATACAAAGCATACATGGAAAGAGAAGAAGGACGTAGAGCACGGGGTAGACCAAGAACAAGATGAAAGGAAAACATCAGAGAAACTCTACAACAGCACGATGTGCCTATGGTCGAGGCAGCCAGAAGAGCTAGAAACAGAACCTTATATCTCCCTCGACACCCACAGCGGTAAAAGAGGAAGTGAAGAAGAAGAAGAAGAAGATCCATGATTTCGCTGCCGTCCTCTTGTTCTTGTAGCTGATCTGCTGCGATGTAGTGCTTGTGATGGTTTTTTATGTTGCTGCATTTTAACTAGATGGCCAATCCATTTGATCTGCTAACAGTGATTGATATATATATATATATATATATATATATATATATATATATATATATATATATATATATATATATATATATGGAATTGATAAACATACACTTAAAAAAAACGAGAAATTCTATACTTTGTTAGGACTTAGACCTTCTATATATTCTAGAGGCAAGGGTAAAGGGGAACTTAGTCTTTACCTTTACCTTCTTCTTCTTCTTCTTCTTCTTCTTCTTCTTCTTCTTCTTCTTCTTCTTCTTCTTCTTCTTCTTCTTCTTCTTCTTCTTCTTCTTCTTCTTCTTCTTCTTCTTTTGTCTAGTCCTGGAATACCTAGCGGCGTCAGGACATGAAGAGATCTATGGAAGCGGCCTTGCTTATAGCCTCGTAAAAAGCCCTTTTCAGTGTCTCTGATATTTCTTCGGTCGAACTCAGGCTGTGATACCCTTGTATCTGCATTACCTTGGTCTCTGTAGTATCCTGTCTGATGTTCTAGTCGCTTCGTGAGATCGCTTCATTTTCTACGAGCACTAAATAAGCCACTGTCGGTCTGCTAGCCCAGTCATAGTGTATTAAAACTTTCTAGAAGGTCACACTTGAACTAGAGCTGGTCCGGATGTCTAGTGGAAAAGAAAATCTTATCCCTTCAAGTCCATCGTGTCCGAATTCTCTGCCAAAGTCCCTTTGCCATCTATCAACAAAGTCTAACATGTGTCCGATAAACAAACCGTAAGCTTGCCAATTAGTCCTCCAGGTATGCTGACTGCTCTAACTATGCTACCCCAACGACTATGTAAATACACTTCGTATCTCACAGTACCTTTTGCAAATTCACCAATTTCGTCTTGTCCCTGTCCGAGAAAATGCTGTAATACGTGCAGCAGGAGAAAATCAACACTGAGCCTCAAGTGGGCCCACTCTCTGAAAATATCTAGGAGCCCGTGGGTCGAAACATTTGTCGACGAAAGATTACTTCTACTGACGATTGGTAGACTCCTGCTGTACATGCTCCCCTGTGGAGTTTCTTCTTATCAGACTGACAGATTCATAGTAGTTTAACACAACTTCCACTGTAGGATGTCTGAAACTGACCCCCATCTAGATGTCGACCCCTCCTAAAACTTATAAAAGTTGAAAGGAAAGGACTCAAGGCACTTGAGCTTCCAGTTCCCGTCGCCCCTATATTTGGATGCGTACCTTGAGCTGATTGAACCAGGCACTAGTCGAGGCTCGGCTGTGTAATTATGTTCCGTTGCTGATGTTTTCATTTGCTTCTTAGAGTCGTGGATTTGTTTTGTCATATTTAATGTATGTTGTTGCCGGATGGGTAGCGTGTATGGATTACGCTATGATGGAGGAGACAGTTTTTGATGAAATTTTTTTTTCTTTTATGTTCTTTTTTTGTTGTTCTTTTCCGTGAATAAATCTCTTCTTGGTGTAATTCATCTTCTTTATTGGAGTCTACCGATGTTCTTCCCAATAGTAGTAGCAGTAGCAGAAATAGTGGTGGAAGCAGACTCTGCAGTTGTAGCAAAAAATAATAGTAAAAGCAGAAGAAGCAACAGTAGCAGTACCACTAGTAGTAGCAGCATCAACAGTGGTAGGAGTAGTAGTAGATTTTGTTGTAGCAGTATAAGTATCAAAAACAGTAGTACTATTAATTGTAATAGTAGTAGTAGTAGTAGTAGTAGTAGTAGTAGTAGTAGTATAGTAGTAGTAGTAGTAGTAGTAGTAGTAGTAGTAGTAGTAGTAGTAGTAGTAGTAGTAGTAGTAGTAGTAGTAGTAGTAGAAGAAGAAGACGAAAAAAAAAGAAGAAGAAGACGAAGAAGAAGAAGAAGAAAAAATCTAATCGACCGATCTGTTTGTCTCATTGAGGATCTACTGAAAGTTGCCACCCTGAGGAAAACAAAATCAACGTGGATGGTAGACCATCAGGCCGGATTAAATATACTTCATTCAACCTCCAAAAAAGTTATATTAAGGCAGCCATTACGACTCTACCAACCCTGTGCAACCTGCCCCTCCTTCGCTGGCAAGGACTATGAAAATGCAGTAGAAGAAGAGGAAGCTACAGCAAGACCACCTGCGCCTGCCAAGGGAAAGCAATCACATCACCCAGGAAACGGAGATAAACGACCGGAGATGACTAGATACATCCACGGGGAACAACTCCGATGTTTATGACATAGTTAACTAACGCACCAGTTTGTCTCCTAATTGCCCAAATCAGTTGTGAGTCTGCAGAAATTATCCTTATCAGAAAACCTATAGGACATCATGCGTACACGTTTCTGGCTTGCAAACATGGCAGTTCCCAGGAGACTAGTTTGAGAAAAAAAGTTTACCAAATGCCAGAGCACGGGTTTTCAACATTTTCAACTTGCGCCCGCCTTGAATGTATGGCAAAACCACCACGACCACATCCTACACTTTAAGGGGAGACAACGGTGGTGAAAACAAAAAGAAACATTTCAAGCGCAAGAACTTAGCTAGAGATAATATCCACACGAAACAAAGTCTCAAATAACAGAAAAGAATTAATCCCCAACAACTGGTTATATAGTGTCCAGATATGGAAATGACTGTTGACACCAGGGATGATGAAATGTTTTCTCAACAGTGCCCAATTTTTTTTTTAAAAAGTAAACAATTGTTAACTGTTAATTAAAAACCTGTTACTGCGTCTTTAAAGTCGTATATAACTGATTTACTGTATATTTGAACACCACACCAATTACATTTTCATTACATCAATGCTGTACCATGTTTATTCCCCTCAGATGTTTTCTTCTTACAAAGTTGCTGCTGTGGCGGCTTCCAGACGGTACATTTAACGTCATATAGAAAAAACTCTGATCAAATCAATGTATTTATTGTTAAAGTCTTCAGAAAAGAAAAATTAAAAAAAAAAAAAATCCTAATATGGGGCACATTAGGAGAATGTCAAATGACAGAGAAGTGAAAACTGTATACACAAGGGAGATGAATGCTCGCAGACCATGAGGCTGACCAAGAAGACGATGGAGAGATAATGTCCAGACAGACCTGCTAACACTTGGTGTCACCCTGGAAAGAGAAAGCCAACTAGAGAGATGAATGGAGACATGTGATATCTGTAGCAATGAACCTCAAGGGCTCGGAATGCTGAAGAAAAAGAAGAATATTGTTGGGCAGAGAGAAAACTAAAACGTAGCAAAACATCGGACGTGGTACCAAAAGTACAGTTTTCCTAGGTAAGAATCAAATAGAACAAAATGTGTACGAAAGTACTAACTTCGACAGCACTGGTGGACATTGTTGTCCTAACATGTCTGCTATTTTTGGGTCTAATGTTGGCAAGGTAAAATGCAGATCATTCTCCACATCAAGCTGGCAAAGTTGTTTTGTTTTCATGACTCTTAAAGTTAAAAATCCGGATTCACAACGGCATGTGCTGGGACATGGGTAAAAGCAAACATTTAAAGCTAATCTAGCCACGTGAAGGTGCTTTGCAGGATATAGAACCCCTTATAGTTTTGAAAAATACGTTATTTAGGATTGAACTTACCTTTTTGTTTCGTGTGTGTAACAAATTATTACAAGTACACACGCATTAAATTTCAAAATATCTTGACCCCCCTCCCCCCCCCCTCCCCCACCCACACTTTCCCTCCTTTTTGTGTGGGGTAAAACCTACTTGCGACCCAGGCTGAAAACCACTGTGCCAGAGATTCTTACAATGAGGTATTCAATCATGCTTAACTTTGGTGCACAAAAGAGAACTTCGAAATCTGTAGTGTACTTTTTGTTCAATTTTTGAGGCAATTCCCGTTTTTTCGCTGCCAGAAGATCTGTCTCAGGTAACTGTACTTCTTGAAGTTCTCTGTTATGCCAGGTTGCCATGGTTTCCTTCTATCCATCTACCCACTCATCAATCTCCTAGCAGGATTATGTATCCGTCGGACACATCCGTCAGGTAGCTTTTTCTTTCTGGTTCTGTCTTTCAACATAGCTAAGTGTTAGAGCTTCAGCGTCTGTCTGTGGCTTAGGCCAAGACCATCTGCATCTGACGTCAACAAACTGGGCTAACGATACGTTACGAACCGTTAGCCCGGTTTGGTGACGTCAGCAGCTCTTTACACCCCCCCCCCCCCCGTCAGATGAAGACTGGCTTGCTTAGGTACTGCGGACACGCTTTGAAATTAGGAGATAGCCGGTTCGATTCCAGCTGCGGGCGATCTGGCAACAGACCCTGTGGTGTTGGTTTCGACAACTGTCCGCTCAGAGAGCATTGACAAACTACTGAATGTAAATATTGCCTAGTAAAACCAAACATCCCCATAATGATGGGGTGCATTCTGCAACATCTTGGTGCTAGGCAGATTAAACAAATTAATGTTTTTAATTTGCTTCATAGCAATGCACAGTGATTCCAAAACTCTGTGCCGCGGCGCCCCTGGGAGCCGCGACCTCTTTACTGGGGCGCTACGAAATATTCGAAGATACATACGTTTTATTTTTTTAAATCTCTTGCATACGAACAGTCATACTTTTACTTAGGTTAGTGCGCTGTGGACATATTTTTTATTGAAAAAAGGCGCCGTGACTAAGAAAACTTTGGGAAACACTGGCTATGCATATTATTTTGGTATTTGTAACCCGTAGGATTGCAGTTAGGAAGACTGAAACACAACGACTCAAGAAGTTAATCTGTTTTCAGTTTTTTTTTCTTTTCACACTGGGTGTAAACTCCAGCGGAAAGTCCTGGTTGTTCGTCCATTTGGACTTTGGTTTTTGCGCCAGGGCCTGAATTTTGCATGCACATCCGTTTTACTAGCTCGTTTGTGAGCAGTTGGTTGTTCCTTGCCGCTCGGGCAGATGCACCCCGACTTCGAAGGAAACTTCCAATTAGTCGACTCCTACGACATGCTTGTTGGGGAGGCAGTGTCTATTCTTGTTATTAGAATATCGACTGATGACATTAAAGAACTTCTACATCGTCACAGATTGACAATCGCTATTGCTGCCCATCAAGCAATGGATCGCAAACTATTCCTCCCCACAACTCCTATCGTCAGAAGTAGAAACTGATGATGATGGTGATGATGATGATGCATGATCACTGAAAACTGAGGTGTTTTGTTCACGCTAAAATTCATAGTAGTCTGGAAAGAACGGTGATAAAGGGTACAGTTTCTGTGAAACGAGGCTAACGCCGACCTCCGCGAATGTACATACACTGAAGATCCATTGGCTATGAACGCAGAGAGGACCGGAATGATTGATGAAATAAAAAAGCCACATCTGTCAAAAGGATTGCATGCAACATTACAGTTTTAGAACAAGACAAAAGTCCAGAAGTAGACGATCATTCAGAACTTTATGGTTACCACGAAGAAGAAGAAGAAGAAGATTTGACTTATTTCCATTACAGTGGATACCAGTTGGACTAAAGAAATCGATGAAGCTGATTTGATAGGGTCAGTCTACAAGGTCGGGCTACTCAGTGACCAACTCAGCTGTGGTTTCTTTGACCGATCGTGGTCAATGTGTAAGCGTCTTTTTTTTCCACCCAGAAGCGACAGATTGTGTTTAGTTTTAATCACTGGCCAAAGATCTATTTCTCTCTCTCTCTCTCTATCTCTTTCTCCTCTCTCTCTCTCTCTCTCTCTCTCTCTCTCTCTCTCTCTCTCTCTCTCTCGCACTGCTGAGATTTCTGAACCCAGGATGGAAAGTGAATGTGAGTTTCTACTTACCATGTGTAAGGTTATCTGTCTGTCTGTCTGTCTGTCTGTCTGTCTGTCTGTCTGTCTGTCTGTCTGTCTGTCTGTCTGTCTGTCTGTCTGTCTGTCTGTCTGTCTGTCTGTCTGTCCGTCCGTCCGTCCGTCCGTCCGTCCGTCCGTCCGTCCGTCCGTCCGTCCGTCCGTCCGTCCGTCCGTCCGTCCGTCCGTCCGTCCGTCCGTCCGTCCGTCCGTCCGTCCGTCCGTCCGTCCGTCCGTCTGTCTGTCTGTCTGTCTGTCTGTCTGTCTGTCTGTCTGTCTGTCTGTCTGTCTGTCTGTCTGTCTGTCTGTCTGTCTGTCTGTCTGTCTATACTCTTAAATAATAGGTTACTTTGAATCAAAATTTGCGGTAAGAAGAAGCACAAGAAGAAGAGGAAGAAGAAAAGGAAGAAGAAGAGGAAGAAGAAGAGGAAGAAGAATAAGAAGAAAGCAACGATGAAGCATATTTTAAACTAGTTTTTGAAAAAGGTTTTGTTATGTTACTATCGGCAGAAGAGCTGTACATTCAAGATGACTCGGTTAATGATATTAATAATAATAATAAAAGTAATAGTAATAATAATTATAACAATAGAAAATGTAATAAGAACAACAAAATCAACAACCCGCATGAAGCACCCAGTTAGTCTAAGAGCTTACTGGAACGGAAGAAACCAGAGACGATTCCAGCAGGCAAAAAATAAAATACCCTCACATCTGAAACTGGAGAAAGTGTTCAATGGATTGAACAGATAATTAGCAGCTATCGCTTCAGCTTCACCCCCCAAGGCGTCCCATTAACGATTACACCATTCCCTCATTTCGCCTGGATATAATATTTTTGAGGAACCAAGTAGAGGGATCCAGGGTTTAAATCTCCGGCCTGAGGTGTTTTGGAGGTTTACATCTCTCAGATTCTGGTGAGATCGGTTGAGCTAAGGAGAGAGTGGTGGTAATTAGAGATGTTAGTTAGGGAAGACCTGGTGAAATGTTTAGGGACTTGTTGCCAAGACAGTTGCGACTGGATACTATGTAGTTATTACTGCAAGGAAGTCAGTGGTTATTATAAGTCACTGTCGACTGGCATGGGCGATCATGCCTCTACACAATCTGCGAATCTACAACCACATGTATCAGTTCCTTTGTTGAGACCTCTCATTGTCTTGACAAAAGGCAGTCAATCATCGTCTAATGTTGTCTTTCCATATCTGCTTTTACACAGATCTTCTAGTGATCACAACAAGTTCCAGTTTTCTTCTTCTTCTTCTTCTTCTTCTTCTTCTTCTTCTTCTTCTTCTTCTTCTTCTTCTTCTTCTTCTTCTTCTTCTTCTTCTTCTTCTTCTTCTTCTTCTTCTTCTTCTTCTTCTTCTTCTTCTTCTTCTTCTATGTTCGCTCCTAGAATGGCGGTAGGTACGTTGTGTAATTATCTGCATCTGTCGACCTTAATTTTCCTATTTCAATCCCCTAGCTAGTTGCCTATTTCAACAGCCTTGTTATTCGGCAGTGAGTCAACTACTTTTGTTTTAGCTTACACGAAAAGCAGCGATTGCCACCCACTGCATCATTCTGGCATTAAAAACTGTTACATCAAAGACCGTTGCGACATCTAGAGCAGTTCAGACGTTTCAAAGATCTTACCTCTGGACGTAATGTCAGCACAAAAAATACACACAAACACAAACAAAAAACACTATACGCCATTCAAATAACTGAAATGAAAGCACTACGCGGATGAAGCTGCTCAGATCGTGATGAGTCTGTTCGGTCTGTAGTCAGACGTCGGTGTAGATTAGGGCTGTACCAAATATTTACTTCATATTTGCTTCAGGGCCGAAGAATGGAACGAATAACTATTCGGCCGAATACTTGCGGTCTGGCCGAATACGAATAGTTGTTACCTTATACCCGTTTCTGCATAATGTGCAATGAACTGAAATAACTCATTAACACAATAGTTGCTGTTGCCTAAGTCTGTCATAGCGTGGGTAAACTGCGACCCGGTTGCGTGGTACAGCAGCTGGCAAGGTCTTTGCCTGCTGACTCGACCGAGGCTTTACAGAAGAGATTCTCAAACTCGGTGCGTATGCCAAGGGTGCCGCGGCAAAAAAAAAATCAAGAAAAGTCGGCTATAAATTGTGACATTATTAAAGAAGGCATGAAGATACTTAAAAGTTTAAATTTAAATTGACTTTCCTCGCCACTGTTGAATAGAGGACAGGCGACAGGCAATAACTGCATTTTATAAAATGAAAAACATCTTATGCAATAAAACTTTGTCACTGAAGGTTAGAACAAGTGTTCTCGCTTGCTAAATACATCCAGTTTTAACATATGGCTGTGATTCCTGGACAACCGGTAGGCAGGCCAAACAATGTCTTTAGGCCTCCGAAATGTAGTTTTACAGAACAATGCTCAAAATACCTTAAAAAGCAACAACAACAACAACAAAAAACAAAAACAAAAACCAAGAGGTTTTGAAAGAGGCAGGAGCCCGAAGACAACTAAACACAGACATCAGAAGGAGATAGTCATCATTTTTCGGCCATATTATGAGAGAGGAAAAATGGAACATGTGGTGACCACTGGAAAGATCTGTGGAAGGAGGGATAGAGAATGAAAGCGAGAGAAGATTCTTGACAATCTTGTTGCATGGCATGGAGGTGTGTCAGCACACGAACATGCTGCAGGAGATCGCAGACTGTGGCGAGGCATAATCGCACAGGCCAGTCGACAAGGTACCTGATGATGATGATGACACTATACATATTTGTATTCATAATTAGCCGAATAGTTGGTCCCACTATTCGTATTTGGCCGAAAAATGAAAATCACTATTCGGTACGGCCCTAGTTTACAATGCTACCATCATAAACCGGCTAACAGTACTTTGTCAGACAGATAGAAGTATCGATTATTTACTAAGTCGTCTCACTCCTCTGTCTAAGATCACCATCAGACGATTACTGGTACCATCGAAATTGGAACTCTTCGCTTGCTGCTAAAGATGGGGATCGAGCACTTATGGGAGTGTTTCTAGTTCTGTGATGCCAATTGTCAATTACAAATTCAACTTCTCTGTCTACGTGTGTGTGTGTGTGTGTGTTTAAATAAATAGTTAGCTTCATATCCTTTTCAGGACGTTGCAGACCAACTCCGGCATGTTATGGCTGTTGGGCTATTTCTAGGCAAATTTTAGGTTCAGAGGTTTGCCATTGCTCCTGAAAGGTGAGCTCTCGGTACCACTATCGAAATTACCGCAAGACGAATTTTCCACAGCGGGGATCAAACCCGGCATCCCGGCATCACAAAGCGCGTTCACAAAGCCTAGGCCACAGAGACATATCAGTTTGTGTAATATTGCCAGTTTGTCACATGCCTGCATAATTTGCGCAAACACTGGCACCTCAACAAATGATTTGGTGATGCCTGCATAAGAATTTATAGCCCACTGGGAAGGAAGAGGGAGAAGGATAAGGAGAAAAAGACAGGTAGGGGAAGATTAATGAAAGGGGCAGAAAGAGGAGATATGGGTGGAGAAGACAAGAAGGAGGAGAATGAGGACCAGTAATGGTGGTGGTGATAGTGGTAGTAGTAGAGAATAATAATAACAATAATTATCATTATAATAATAATAAGAGCAGGAATAATAATAAATAGAAGAAAAAGAAGAAAAGGAAGAAGAACAAGAGGGGGAGTAGGCAGAAGAAGAAGAAGAAGAAGAAGAAGAAGAAGAAGAAGAAGAAGAAGAAGAAGAAGAAGAAGAAGAAGAAGAAGAAGAAGAAGAAGAAGAAGAAGAAGAAGAAGAAGAAGAAGAAGAAGAAGAAGAAGAAGATGATGAAGAGCAGGAGGAGGAAGAGGAAGAAGAAGAAGTAGCAGAAGCAGAAGCAGAAAAAGAAGCAGAAGCAGAAGAAGAAGAAGAAGAAGAAGAAGAAGAAGAAGAAGAAGAAGAAGAAGAAGAAGAAGAAGAAGAAGAAGAAGAAGAAGAAGAAGAAGAAGAAGAAGAAGAAGAAGAAGAAGAAGAAGAAGAAGAAGAAAAAGAAAAAGAAGAAGAAGAAGAAGAAGAAGAAGAAGAAGAAGAAGAAGAAGAAGAAGAAGAAGAAGAAGAAGAAGAAGAAGAGCAAGAGGAGGAGGAAGAGGAAGAAGAAGAAGCAGTAGAAGCAGAAGCAGAAAAAGAAGAAGAAGAAGAAGAAGGAAGCAGAAGCACAAGAAGAAGAAGAAGAAGAAGAAGGAAGCAGAAGCACAAGAAGAAGAAGAAGAAGAAGAAGAAGAAGAAGAAGAAGAAGAAGCAACAGCATCAGCAGAAGAAACTATTGCAGTGGAAATAATTACTAGGCGTTACTTCATATTTGCCTTCACAAATAACATAAACGCGAAGATGTAACCACCCGTTATGTGCTAATCATAGCCTATGTCCAAGAATTCTTCAATACAACAGCAATCTGTATAACTGCCGTGCTTGAGCAAGGGTGAACAGAAAAGACCTTTGTCAACAATTTTCATAGACTCCCCAGGCTCATATCGAAACTAAATCACCATGTTGCCACCCCGTGACGCAAACAATAATTGATGGATAATCCGCAAGACACGATTGCCATCGATTATAATCGAGTTGCCGATCTTTCTGCTTGCAGTGTTCTGGGATCTGCCACAGAAATGGCAAACTCCTGGATACATGGCAACAACTAAGATGGATGACTCTAGTTATATTTGGCACATGCCTTCTCTTCTGTAGAAAGCCATGCAAAACTGTCTAGTCTAAATTTAAGAAAATACATATTCATTTGAATCTGGTTCTTTTTTCCTTTTTGTTGTGTTTTTTTCTTATTCATACTTTTTTTTATTGTCTATATTCTTGTACTTATTCTCGTCCGTTGTCTTGACAAAACCCGTGTTGTTTTGGTTTTGTTGTTTTTCTTTTATCTAATTCTTGTTCTAGTTCTTTTTTTTTCTTCTTCTGACTTTGTTTTTTAGGGGGTGGAGTGGAAGGCGGAGGGGGTCTAATTCTTTTTGTTTTGTTACTATCCTTTTTCTAAATATATTTATCTTCTTTTTTTTTTTTTAAATTGTTATTCTAGTCGTTGTGTTTGTTATTTGTGTCCTTGCCCGTATTGTTTTTTTCCCCGTTCGTTTTCGTATTCTTCTATTAAATGTGTGTTTACGCTCTTTTTAGGGGGCTGTATGGTGTCGAGGCAAGGTGTCCGCCTCGAGTGCCAGAGGTTCCTGGTTCAATCCACGTAAAGGGCTAGGATTTTGTTACGTGGACTTGGACTTCTAGTAATTTCCCCTGGTCTCTGGGTAGTGAGATCGGACGCCCGTGTGCATTGTAGCGCACGTAAAAAAATCCCTTGGTAGTTAAAAAACGTAAAGAGTAGCCTAAATGCACTGCCAGGATCAGGGTCCTCGCCGGTGCTATAGAGCTTGTGCACTGTGGTGAGCTTCTTCAGACTCATACTTGAGTTAGAAGAACAACGGAGCACTTATGGGTTACTACCCGTGTCCAGTGATGTTGATTTGTTGTTCAAAACCTCAACATCTGCCTTTATTCTTTTTCGTATTCTTGCCTTTTTTTATTTTTTATTTTTTGAAAATCATTTTCCTCTTTTATTCTTTCAATTACTCTTGATCTGCTTAACTTCTTAATCTGTTTTGTTTTTCTCATTAATATTTTCCCTCTTATTCTTGTTACAATTTTTCTGTATTCTTTCTAATTCTGTCAGTACACGTTTTCGTGTTTGTTTTGATTCGCACAGGTATTCTTATTTGTTCACATGTTGCTAATCTATTTCAGCATCATGGCACGGAGGAAGACTTGAATCAGAAACATCTGGCATATCACAAGACCCAAGGATGTGGACAGACACAATGACCAACAACACCACAAACGTACGAACGAACTTTCTTGTCCACAGTGGATGAAGCTGGCGAAGGCGAAGAAGAAGATGAAGAATTCAACATTCAACAACATTTACTCTCAGACAGTTGAACTCCGACTTAGAGGAAGAAATCCTAATTAGTTGTCTTTTACGACACTCTTGTTATGGGAGCAGATGGTCTTTTTCCGTTCCCACCACCCCATCCCACCCTAAATAGGTAGGTCCATAGAACTTATACGGGTATATCTCAATGTTAAGATGGCACTGTGTGACTAGATTCACATTACCGATGATGATGATGATAATGATGATGATGATGATGACGACAGTAGAGATGATAAGGATTACAATAATTATAATTGAAAAAGAAAACATTACGCACGCAGGTAGATTACAAAAAACAGAAACGAAATAATTTTTTTTTAACGCTGCCTCCATATGTAGGTGGAAGGTGGGTGCTTTAATGTTAGGTGGGGGAGGGGAGAGGGGGGGGGGAGGGGTTTGTCACTTTCAACCAGTATCCCCGAAGGTGCAGCTTTAGGTTATAATTGTGGCTAGGCTATGGGTGCCACGTAAAATGGTTTAGCATTGCACGTCAACAAGAGCCCTGAAAAAGGATTCCTGCAGTGTTGATGCGATCAAAGGAGACGAACCAAATATTGTCCCGACCAGCGACGAAGTCGTCTTTCAGCCAGGCAATGGGGGACGCATATTTTTATCGGTGTTGGGGCTAGACGCTCGCCTGCGGATCGGAAGTCGTGGGTTCAGATCCTGACAGGGCTAGACTTTTTTCAAAAATGACCTTGGCTTCCAGGTTGACCCAGCACTGAATGGGTACCAGGTGGAGACCTGGGAAGTAAAGGCGGTCGGGGTAATGCTTGCCACATCACCCATCAAGTGCCGCTTGGTCTATAAAATATAGATCCAGCACTATATGGCCAATACGCCTGAAGGTGTGGCAAGGGTTCCTTTTTCATCGTCTTTAGGCGTATTGGGCATATAGGGCTAGACCCAATCGGCACTTGGTTGGTGATGTGGCAAGCAAACGTCGGCCGCCTTTACTTTCCCGGTCTGCACCTGGTACCCATCACGGCTGGGTCGACCTGGATCCATGTTATTTTGCTCTTATGACTCTACCTCAGTACATCTTTATATCGTGAAGCAAAGGAAGAAGAAGAAGAAGAAGAAGAAGAAGAAGAAGAAGAAGAAGAAGAAAAGAAGAAGAAGAAGAAGAAGAAGAAGAAGAAGAAGAAGAAGAAGAAGAAGAAGAAGAAGAAGAAGAAGAAGAAGAAGAAGAAGAAGAAGAAGAAGAAGAAGAAGAAGAAGAAGAAAGAAGAAGAAGAAGAAGAAGAAGAAGAAAAAAAAAAAAGAAGAAGAAAAGAAGAAGAAGAAGAAGAAGAAGAAAAAGAAGAAGAAGAAGAAGAAGAAGAAGAAGAAGAAGAAGAAGAAGAAGAAGAAGAAGAAGAAGAAGAAGAAGAAGAAGAAGAAGAAGAAAACCCAGTCAAGAGAAAGGTAGCAACACGCAGGATATTTCACTTGCTCGTTACGAGGATTATAATGACAAGCAGATCCCCAGCAAGCTAGCCATCTAATCCGTACACTGTCAAACGTGGTGCGTGGAGGCGAGTAGTTTTTGCAATTTACGCACATCTTTTCGTTCTTGCTGGAGATTTCCCCGCGAAAAATGGAATTGCGATGTGCAATGTTCTTCCACTGCAGTTAGGTGATCGGACACACATAGAGAACTCCTTGTGAGTTGCGCCTTTCCGAAGAAATATAATTCTATAGGAACTCAAGATGCTTAAGCCTGGTTTAAGTGAAGAATAAAAGAAAATAATGCTAATCTTAAAATTTTTTTTTTTAAATATCTGCACTCCTCCGAATAACGGCCCCAAATTATCAAAGTGAAAACCCCACCTCTTACAGGGCCTCAATGATATGTGAAATGAGGATGGATTTATTTCCGGCAATTATGGCAGGCAGACCAGCAACTCCGACACAGATTAGCAATAATCGTGTACCGATTGCTGAACTGGTAGGTGTTGATGTTTAGGGTTAGACCCAACTCCAACCCTAACCCTATGTCCTCATTTTTAAATTTTACTTTCTGCTTTTTAGTAATATTAGATGACCTATTGAGGTCCTGTGAGGGTAGGTTTTTGACCTAGATAATATAGGACCGTTATTCGCAGGAGTGCCTTTATAGAAATTCTATTATTTTGTGATCAATGAGAATGTTATAACATATGTGAAATTCTTAGACTAATACTGACTAAAAGAAAGTATACCATGGCTAGAAAGAGCTATCTAGCTCTCTTCTGGCAAATATTTTAGGGTGTGCTTGGGCTTCAGCGCCCCCACCCCATCCCCTCCCTTTTTTTTTTAAACGGGGAGCTCAGAATATTTAGCGGAAGGGGGGGGGGGGAGGAGTACATAAGCCCTAGGTTCAAGCCCCTCTGCTCCTGGTAGAATGATAACTAGAATATCCTTGAACTGGAACACACAGAGTCAAAGGACTAAAAGCAAACTAAACAATACATTCAGAACTGTATCAGAGAATTTGGGCGGTTTGCGGCTAGGTGGTGAGAGAGGGGGAGGGGAGTTAAGAAGGTCATGAAGTGAGCTTTGGTGATGATAGAAGATAGGACATCTTGTCCTGAGAGTTGGTTAAGAGCCTATGCTCCCACCCCCCCCCCCCACCCAACATTTATCTCTCTCCCCCTCTCAATATCTCTATCTGTGTCCCTCTCGATTTCTCTCATCTTTCTGCCACTCTCTAGCTGTCTCGTGGTCTCTTTCTCAGTCTATCAATCTCTCTCTGACTCTCTATCACTCTATATCTCTCTATTTCTCTCTATATTTTTGTCTTTCAACTGTCTATCTTACTCTTTGTCTGGGTTTGTGAGTCTCCCAACCTGACTATTCCCCTCTCTATCTCTTTCTATCTCTCTGGCTCACTCTCTATATCTCTCTCTATCTCTCTGTCTCTATCTTTCTCGATATATCTCTTGCTCTTTATGTCTATCTCCATCACTCTATATCTGCTCCCTCCCTATATTTCTTTCTCTCCCTATCTCCAACCACCTCTTTCTCTCTCTCTCTCTCTCTCTCTCTCTCTCTCTCTCTCTCTCTATATATATATATATATATATATATATATATATATATATATATAATATATAGATACATCTCTCTCTGTCTCTTTCTATCTCTCTCCCTGCCCTCATCTCTGTGCCGACACAGAAATACGGCCTAACAAATGCAAATAACGAACACTATAGAAAAAGTAAACCCAAAATGCAAATTGAGAACGACATACGAAAAAC
Organism: Candidula unifasciata; assembly: GCA_905116865.2. Classification (NCBI taxonomy): domain Eukaryota; kingdom Metazoa; phylum Mollusca; class Gastropoda; order Stylommatophora; family Geomitridae; genus Candidula; species Candidula unifasciata. Next base: position 35,230 of record CAJHNH020000929.1, on the reverse strand, counting down.
TCTTCACGATAATAACATTAACAAAATCGGACAAGGCCACGGCGTGCAGAGAAGCAATCCTGGCGACATAGAAAATGTGTACGCAATACCCTGGCTTGTGAATCCCCCACTCACTCGGCATCAGTTCAACTTGGCAGAATGTCGTGCATTGTTTCCTTAGAGAGGGACTTCTCCAGTGAATACGACTGTCGTGAAAGATCTTCATTTCTCGCTCTCTTTGCCAGTAGTTTTCAGCTGAGAAGGCAACAGTCGTCTATGACAGTAGCTCTTAACCTGTATAATGCCGCGACCCTTTAATACAGCTCCTCATGTTGTGGCGACCTCCAGACAATTATGGTTGAGGCGTATGTGGTTGGGGCGTATGTGGTTGGGGCGTATGTGGTTGGGGCGTATGCGGTTAAGGCGTCTGTGGTTGAAGCGTCTGTGGTTGGGGCGTCTGTGGTTAAGGCATCTGTGGTTGAGGCGTATGTGGTTGGGGCGTCTGTGGTTGGGGCGTCTGTGGTTGGAGCGTATGTGGTTGGGGCGTCTGTGGTTGGGGCGTATGTGGTTGGGGCGTCTGTGGTAAAGGCGCCCGTGGGTGAAGCTTCTGTGGTTGAGGCGTCTGTGGTTGAGGCGTTGTGAATGCACCTAGTAATTCCAATGCACGTGGTTCGATTTCAGCTGCAGGTGATTTGGCAGCAGATCGCTTTATGTTGATGTCAATGGTAGTATCCAGTGTTATTACACAGTTAAACAAGGACCCTCAAGGCCCCTGTCTCGAAGGTCCCTCGCAAATGTTTTCATTGTGTCCGTGCTCCTTAACCCCCCTATCACAACGGTATCGCCTTATGTCCTGTTTGAACCAGTAACTTCTTCGTTTGGGTTCCTAGGTCCCGTTGTGAGGTAAACAAGAGTAGAGCCTCTGCTTCATCAACAAGCATGTAGTAAGAGTCATCTTACTTGAGTTACCTTTAAAGTCGGAGTGCATCTGCCTGAGAGACAACCTGCAAACAAATCTGTCAGATCTGTAACGCGGATGTGCACGCAACACTCAGGTTCTTGAAAAAGACCAAAGCCTTGAGGTGGACGAACAACAGGAACTTTCCGTCGAAGTTTACAGCTGGCGAGTGCAAAGAAGAAGAAGAAGAAGAAGAAGAAGAAGAAGAAGAAGAAGAAGAAGAAGAAGAAGAAGAAGAAGAAGAAGAAGAAGAAGAAGAAGACCCGGAACTGCTAATGGCAGGTATGCGGTTGAGCCGACGTTGACAAACAACTGGGAGTTGAGGGTTTAAATACTGAATGTACTGTCATAAAGCCATTTTCATAATTGTAAATCAGTCCATAGACATTACACTCTCAGGTGTTCACACTTTGGCATTAACCTCTCGTAAGATACACGGACACAGCATTTTGTTGTATGCGGAATAGGCTATCAGAATATTTATATTCCATTGTATGCGGAATTGACTATCAAAATGATCATATTCCATTGTATGCGGAATAGGCTATCAAAATAATCAGCCTGCATAGCTGCACACGTGCAATGATTTTAAAAGCAATCATTTTATATAAAAAAATTATATACACGATTTGTGTTATGTACTGTACATTTTTTTTTTAGGTGTGCACAACTTTTTAATCTGACAAAGATTAAAGAAATTCGTCCCTTTAGGAAAGCAATAGCACCTGTGTATTTGTAAATGATAAAATCATAAAGAAGTGGAATAGCTAGGACCACATACAAAGTGTCGTGTTGATAATACAGGAGATTTCAAGATATTTGTTACAGTTTAAGGCCACGATTTCTGGTACGGACTATATTCCGTGACGTCTCCTACCAGAAGTAAACTAGACTCGATCGAAAATAACCGCCTGCACATGGGAATTAAACCGCTAACCACTGTGTTGATAGGCTAATCCATTATGGACCAAACCAGCAGAGCCCAAAATAGAGTGCGCAAATGCCAAACTCAATTACACTTAATTTATAAGCATGCATGAAAAGAAAACAAGATGTCGCTAATGTCACAGACTAGAAGGATCACGGATTTTTCGCGTGACAACTGAATAAGCTTATCTATGGCAATTGGCAGTGCAGACGTGAGTAACTTTTCCCGCGTCGTGTTTTCTCAGCCAGGGGGGGAAAAAAAGGGGGGGGAGGGGGGGGGAGCTTGTGTTCAGGTTATATGTCCTGTTGGTGTATAAGTGCCTTACGCAGAGTTTGTAGATGAAAGATATTACTATAACCATATAAATAAATTAGTCGCGTATCCTTTACAAGACGTTGCAGAACCAAACATAGCATTTTTTTAAAAAGCTGTTGTGGTTTTTGTAGGCAAATTTTATGTTCAGTAGTGTGTCGCTGTCGGCTCTGTGGCTAATTCGATGCGAACGCTTCATAATGCCGGGATACCGGGTTTCATCCCAGCTGCGGGCCATGCGCCTTGCGTTGGTTTCGACAGTGGTATCAAGAAAACCGACCCTCCAGAAAGCAATGACAAACTACTGGACGTACATTTGCCTAGAAAACCCACCCAACAGCCAGGGGCTGTTAGGGTTGGTTCTGCAACGTCCTGTAAAGGATAAGCAACTAACCAGTTTGTCGCTGCTACCAAACGGTCAGCTCTCTCGGCGTCACGAAAAAAAAAAAAAAAAAGATACCTTTTAGTGGCGCCACTGTCGAAACCAACGCAAGACGTTTGAACATAAAACAACATTTTTTATAAAATAAACTTTTATTTTAAAGAATATAATCAAGAATGCAACATAAAGATTTAACTAATTTGTCATATTATTTACTAAACAAGGACTCAGGCTTTCGAATATAAATGTCACAGACGCATTTTACGAATTAGTTTTTTAGAACACAAGGTTTGGTTCACGATAATCTCCCCAAAATAGAGTAGGTCACTTTTCATTCACAAGTTTGTTGGGCTGGTCGACTTTCCTGAGGGTTACGGGTGTGTCCCACTCTGCTGTTTGCTTTAGGTGATGTCTTGCATTTACGTTTACATTCCGAGAAAGAGAATACCTGTGACATAGGTTGCAGCACTCTCTAGGGGGTTTGTGTTAGGACCAGTTTCTCCATGTTTTTGGAGTGTTAAAGGGGCTGGTGTTCTGAAATACAGTAGAACCTCGCTTAACAAGCACCTCTCAAAACGAGTAATTCGCATAACGAGCAAAACAAATTGAAAAAGAAAGACTTGCTTAACGAGCGACGTTTCGCATAACGAGTGGCGAGGAGAGGGGAAGTCCCGGATTTTGCGCATGTTACATCAGTGTTTAGCACTCGTTCCAGTAGCATTGTCGCTTGTGATCACATATTGTCTCAAACTTGTGTTATATTGTGATATATGTACAATAATCCTCCAGGCCTACAAGATGACCTCCCTGATGAATTTAAGTTAATCAAGATCTAGTTTCTGCCTCCCAACACCACTTTGTTACTCCAGCCAATGGATCAGCAAGTTATTTCTAACTTTAAAAAGCTCTACACTAAAGCACTCTTCGAGCATTGTTTTCAGGTGACTGAAGGGACCAACCTCACTCTCAAATAGTTTTGGAAAAATCACTTCCACATCGTTGCCTGCCTCAAGATGACCAACAAGGCGGGGGAAGGGGTTACCAAGAGAACCCTAACTTTTTCTTGGAGGAAGCTTTGGCCGGAGGGTGTTGTCGATTTGTGACTTTGAGGGGTTCGAGACAGTACCTGTGGAACCTGTAGTCAACGAGATTGTGTCTTTGGCCACTATCATGGGATTGTAGGTGGATAACAGTGATATCGAAAAGCTTGTGGTAGAACACAACCAAGAGCTGACCATCGAAGAGCTTATGGAGTTGCATTGTGTTTCACAGCAAGAAGTTTTGGAGGAAAGTTTTTCAGAGGAGGAGGAGGAGAAGGTAACAGAAAAGCAACAATCTTCTGGCGAAAAAAGAAAAATACAGAAAGCATGGGAAACTGTTGCTTCTCACATTGAGAAGCATCAACATGATAAGGAAGTGGCCATGCACTCTGCAAATTTAATGATAATGCTGTGTCGCAGTTTCGCCAAATTTTGAAGCGTCGACAAAAACAAATGTCTCTGGACATCTTTCTAGTAAAAAAAAAAAAAAAAAAAATTAGCTATGTATCCTAATTATTTAGACTTTTTTTCTGCAAATCGAATTCGCATTCCATGAAGAAAAGATAAAGATGATTCACTCTCCCTAAATATGTTTATAATTTTCTTTGAATAAATGTTATAGCATTTTATGAGTATTTTTTTTCGACATGGAACGCATTATCGTATTTTACATTAATTTATATGAGAAAAATTGCTTCGCATAACGAGTGTTTTGCTTAACGAGTATAATTCTGGGACGAATTATGCTCATTAAGCGAGGTTCCACTGTATACAGCACGCGATATCAACAGCAATGCGGAACTCCAAAGTAACCCTGTACCAAGGTGACAGATTCAGGAACTACCAATCAGAAGTGAGCTAGTGTGTATATGGGCGGGGCGTGGGGAGACTTACGTTACTTTTACCGCACACAGAACTAACAAATATGTCAGAGACAACATATTCAAGTTTGCAGGATATCAGGATTCTCTCTTGGCAGTGCTGAAACGTCAAAAGCTAGCTTGGTTCGGTCGCGTAGTGAGAGATAATGCGGTTGCAAAGAAGGTACTTTAAGGAACACTGGGTAGGAGGAGGAGGAGGCGTGGTCGAAGAAGAGGAGGTCAAAGAAGAACTAGAATGACAACATCAAGAAATAAACAGGACTAAGTTATTATACACTTATTTATATAGCGAAGGACAGAGAAAGATGGAAGGTTGTATGTGATATAGATATACAATTGTGCATACGTTGTGCAAAGGAAATATTTAATATGCCGCTTCTATTAAACTAAATAACTCACTGTTATTTTATAGAGCATTAATTAATGTATACATTTTAAATGCAAGCTTTATTATAAAACGTTTTTGAAATTAAATTATATATATATATATATATATATATATATATATATATATATATATATATATATATATATATAAATACATATGCACATATATAAAATTAATCTACTGCTTTTAGTCATAATTACATATTTTGCTCAAAGTAGTCAATTAAAAGGGTCACATTGACTGATCACTCTCTTACATCAAACACATTTCTTGTTCTTCTTCTTCTTCTTCTTCTTCTTCTTCTTCTTCTTCTTCTTCTTCTTCTTCTTCTTCTTCTTCTTCTTCTTGTTCTTCTTTTTCTTCTTAATCTTCCTTTTCTCTTCTTCTTCTTCTTTGCGTTTACCAGCAGTAAACTTCGGTGCAAAGTTCTGGTTGTTTGTCAACCTCTAAACTTTAGTCATGTCCCAAAACCTGTGTGTTGCGTCTACATCAGTTTAACAGATCTGACGTAATTGTATGCAGATTGTTGGTTCTATGCCTCTCAGCCAATTCTGCTCTGACTTTGAAGGAAGCCCACAATTAGTCGACTCCTACGACATGCTTGAGAAGTGGTTGGTCTATTCTTTTTTCCTCACTATTGGACCCCGGAACTTACACAAGGAAAGTATGTTATCAGTTACATTATTACGGTTAAATATATCTAGTTTAGTTGGTACATCATTGTTATTTTACTGTAGAACATCTTGAGTGACTGACTGGTTGTCTGTCAGCTCCGGGTTTCTACCTGAAGGTTTGAAAAATCCTTTAATCTTTCTTCTTGAGCTTAGGGCGGGGCAGAGGCCATAGCTCTTCATGTCTGGGGTTCGTTGCCACCTGTTTAAGGCTTTGGATGTTCATAAGGCCTATAGTTGAGCTTTCCCCAACGATGGTTCTACGCTGGGTCTATCTTGGTGTTCCTCTGTTCCTTCCCCTTCCGGTGCCCATTGAGGGCTTGATGGTGAATCTGGTCTTATCCATTCTGACTGCATGGCCCAAGTTGTTCCAGTCTTATAAAACTGGATACATTTTTTCGTGTGGTCTTATTTGCAGATCTTTGCGACTAACGAAATCAAATGCCTTGATAAGAGCAATAAAAGCAATTTACAGTTTTTGATTTTTTTACGGGCATTTTTCCTGCAACAGTCGTAATGTAAATATCATCTCAGTGGTAGACCGGTTTCCACGAAAACGCCACTGTGACTCTGGGTAAACCCGGTCTCCTAGGATTTGGAATCTTTGCAAACAACTTTGACAAGTACTTTTTTAACAGTACAGAAAAATGATATTCCGCTGTAGTTGCTTCAGTCAATTCGATCGCTCTGGTTCGTAACAGCTAGTGTTGTTCATAATTAGGGTACCGTAAAAGATAGTGTTCTTCATAATTAGGGTACCGTAAAAGATAGTGTTCTTCATAATTATGGTAGCGTAAAAGATAGTGTTCTTCATAATTATGGTAGCGTAAAAGATAGTGTTCTTCATAATAATGGTAGCGTAAAAGATAGTGTTCTTCATAATAATGGTAGCGTAATAGCTAGTGTTCTTCATAATTATAGTAGCGTAATGGCTAGTGTTTTTCATACTTATGGTAGCGTAATGGTTAGTGTTCTTCCCAGTTATGGTAGCGTAACGGCTAGTGTTCTTTGTATTTATGGTAGCGCAGTAGCTGTTGTTCTTGGGTACCATAGAACCCCTAATGCTATGATGGTTAAGACATGACACAGTTAAGGTAACATCATGTCCAAAACATATACAGTTAAATTAATAACCAACTGTTAACAAAAGAACTGTTAAAACTAATAGTATCTTTTTAACAAAGACACGGTTAATGTTAACAATTAACTGCTGAGCAAGAAAAAGTCAAAGTTAACAATATATGGTTGTGAAAGAAGCAGTTTAAGATTAAAAACATAATTTTGACCAAGAAAGTCTAAAGATATGAATTTATTGTCAAAAAAAACAAACAAAAAAACATTTAAAATAACAATATACTGATGACCATGAAACAGTTAAAACAACAATACATTGTTCATTATTGAAAATGCAACAAAGTAAAATTACAGTATGTTGTTGACCAAGACACAAAGCAACGAAACAATATATTGTAGACCAAAAAACAGTTAAAATAACACTGCACAAAGAATAAATATGTCTTAAGCAACTATATTTTTAATGTTTGAGAAAAAGAAACAGGTAAAGCAACTTTGTGTGAGCCAACAGGACAAGTTTCTATTCCCATGTTAGAGTTAATGCCCCCAACAGTATCAAGTAAACAAGACACTAAAATAAAGATAACATCTGATATCTTATCACCGCCACCATTTCAGTATCCTACGCCAGATGTACGACTTACTAAAGTCACTATTCACACGACAGCATGTCAAAATACACCCACCTTACTTCTCATGTCTTAAAAATCCCAAACCTAGGAGAAACCGCTTGCGGTAAATGCCCAATAATTCAAAAGCTTTTAACGTTTCTACTGGAGAGGATAAACGGATTAAAGTGTTGAGTTTTCGCCTAACTCTAACCTAATACATATTTTTCGCTGTTTTTGCTTAGTCGAGTCTCTGTCGTTTTGCTTCTTGTGAAGTTAAGCTTCTCATTAACGTCGAATAGAAATTCTGGCGAGACATTCTTAAAAGCAATGATGAGATACCTTGTTTTCAGAACTCTGTCAGTTTTCAAATTCTCGAATTCTCGATACCCCCCCCCCCCTCTTCCACCCCCGCCCCCATTCCCCACAGGTCTGAAAAAATAGGGATCTAACAGCTATTGGGATGAATTTTAGATAAGAGCGCGGGCGGGGGTATCTAAGAAGGGAGTGTGGGGTGGGGGGAGGGAGGGAAGGAAGGCATCGCCCGTTTATAATGTTTCAGGAGGGGCTCAAGGCGCTTAAAGTCTTGTTTAAGTGTATAATAACAGTGTCCTGAATGGCAAATATATACAATAATATGATTGAAATAAACTAAATTAACAAAACCGGGGAGGGGGCAGGGGGCAGGGAGGGGGCAGGGGGCAGGGAGGGGGCTTAGCCCCATTAATAATTTCTTGTAAAAAAAAGGGAAAGAGCCAGGAGCGTGAGCATTTGAAGTTCACTGATTCCTGCATTAAGAAGGTAGCAATTTAATTTTCTTGTTCAAACATGGTGGACATGTTTATCTGTCCGCGGTTTGAGAACCTCTCAAGAAATACAACTCATGGTTGGTTTACAGTGAGTTAAAATGCTGCTGAATGATATGGGCAATAAACTATAACAATATGAATCGCAGGTTGATTTTGAAGCACCCTTATTAATATACAAGTATACGTGAACTCCTCCTGATAACACTCCTCCCCCCGATCCCCACCCTAGCCGCTATGATACTGATGATGTTTAAACGAATCTATAGTCCGTTCCAGAAGTTTTGCCGGACTTGGAAAATTTGTATTTCAGTAACTGTTTCCTGTAAGTTGTTGAAGTTTGGCATTCATTATGTTAATCATTTCTTTGTAAAAAGATTTTTTTTTTTTTTTTTTAAATATGAACAGATAGATATCTAGCTTTTATTTTGCCTTTTTTGCTGTGAGCGGAAAAAATACACCGGTTCAAAGAAAAAAAAAAAGAAAAAAAAAAAAACTACACCGGTTCAAAGAATGTTACCGCTTTAAGAAAAAAAAAGCAGCACCTCTGCAATTGTAAAGTGCAAAATCGCAAGGACATGAGAAATGAGAATTTGTGCTGGATTTTCAAGATATTTATTAAAGTGTGAGAGCACGTACAGAATAAATATTCATTTTTGGCGTCTGGTCTTAAATTTCGCACATGTTTATGATTTTATAATTTACAGTTGCAAGTGTACTACTGTTGTCTTATAGCGGCTATTTTCTTTGATATTTGTCGGACTAATAATTTTAGTATCCCTCAAAAAAAAAAAAAAAAAAAAGGAACGGGAAGCCGCCGTGGTTTAGCGGTTAGACGCTCGCCTGCGGATCGGATTGTCATGGGTTCGGTTCCTGACGGGCGCCGGGATTTTTTCAGAAATGACCCTGGCTCTCAGGTCGACCAAATTACCCACTAAGTGCCGTTTGGTCTTGCAAATTTAGCTCTAGCCCTATTTACCCAATACGCCTTCAAGGCGCGGAAAAGGGTCTTTTTTTGTTTAACTTAAAAAGGAATATACAGTAATTGAAACAAATAGCACTTTTGATAAGTGAACATGACATATGCACTTTACTATTCAAAATTAATTCTCCCTAATTTCTCGCACAGATTACCTCTAAAATTCATGCAGTTGGAAGTTTTGCCAATTCCTCCTTAAGCTGTTTACTATAAACACACTTACTGTATGTTTTGCGTCAATGTTTTTCCCGCTCCATATACCACACATAGGGCAAAACAAAAACTAGATGTTAGATTCCATTATAACTGTTTTTCTACAAGGCCAGGTTGCGCGCATATTTCATCGATTTGCATTGAACGTTACTTCTTCTTCTTCGTCCTCTTCTTCTTCTTCTTCTTCTTCTTCTTCTTCTTCTTCTTTTTCTTCTTCTTCTTCTTCTTCTTCTTCTTCTTCTTCTTCTTCTTCTTCTTCTTCTTCTTCTTCTTCTTCTTCTTCTTCTTCTTCTTCTTCTTCTTCTTCTTCTTTTTTCTACATCTTCTCCTCCTCCTCTTCCGCCTTGTACCTCAGCGAAGTATCGGGTAGAGATGTAATATTCGTTGATGAGCTCTGTCAAGAGCACTATAAAGAATGAGGTTCATTTCTTTAGGGCTGTTTTTAATGCCATCACTCCATATTTTCCGAGGTTTGTCACTCGCTCTATACCCGTTGTAAAAGGGTGCACACAAGCTGTCCACCTTCCACCACACAATTCTACGTATAATTATCAAAATTTTCTGGCCAGATACAATCTCAAACACTAAACTACTTCAAACCACAAACCAAGCAACTTTAGACAGTATGATTACCAAGAGAAGATGGAAATGGCTTGGCCACGTTATGAGAATGACTTCTGATATACCTGCCAAAACAGCTCTCACATAAACACCAGAGGGAAAGAGAAAACAGGGGCGCCCAAAAACAACATGGAGACGAACGATGGAAAGTGACCTGAGTGCGGCATCTTTGACATGGAAAACTACACCGAAGATTGCACAGGACAGGAAAGCATGGGAAGTCCTCTCTGAAGCCTCATGTGCCACTAGGCATAACGAGAACTGATGATGATATACCCGTTGTAACGTTTTAGTGTGGCTCGCTGTGGCAGACAGTACCAGGGCATTCTTGTTAGGTGTCTAAACCACTTCATCTGTAGATCTTTGATGACCTGTAAGACGTTTTATTCCTTTCTTTAGTGCGATTTCCTGATTTCGTATTCAGTCTTTCCTTGAAACTCCTGCAGCTCTTCTAAGGCATTTTATTTCTGTTGCCACAATTTTATGTTCATTGGAGGATGTCAGTGTCCACGTTTGAAGAGTTACTGAGTAACAAATTTTTCTAGTCGGGCACGACTTAATAAACGGACTATAACTCAACTCAACCTGACTGCTTGTCTGAAAGTTTCCCTAGGTTCTGCGTATTTACGATGCTTATAATATAACCCTTTAGCGCCAGCACGACAGATTGTTAGATACGGCAATTCTGTGACTATGTCGGCAATGTTTGTTAGTGTGATCGTCGTGTCTATCCAGATTTCTGTCAGTAGTGTTTAGAATGCAGGGAGATTTATCAGTGTTATTTGAGAAGCCCTCTGGGGAGAGTTTGTGTTAACGGCCGCCTTGGGGGTTTCAACATGTAGAGTAGGAGGAATAACAATGACCAGAAGTTTAGATCTATGTATTAGATAATGATTGAGAAACGTGGCTTTCCGTCGCGGTTTCATTCATTCATTCATTCTTTAATCATTTACAGATTATTTCATTTTATCCTTTTCAGTTCTGTATTTTAGCCTGTCTGCTTGTCTGTCTGTTGTATAAAATGCTTTTCTGACAACATGCAATGGTGCTCTAAAAGATGAGTCCTTAGAAGGGCCGAATTTAAGAAAGACCTGCGAGCCCAGTTTGTAACCCTTTAAAAATCAAATTTGTTCATTCGTTTGTTCGTTTGTTGTATGAATGATGAATGTGTAAATAAGTTGGACTGTCCAAAGAGAGGGGGAAGGAAATGGAACGAGGAAAAGAGGGAGGGATATATATATATATATATATATATATATATATATATATATATATATATATATATATATATATATATATATATATATATATATATATATATATATATAGAGAGAGAGAGAGAGAGAGGGGCTGGGAACAGAGGTTCAAATGGAGAAAAATGATTAGGGCTAGGATAGAAAGCTAAAGTGAGAAGGCAATGTATCAGGGAAAACGACAGGAATAGAGGTGAGAGAGAGAGAGAGAGAGAGAGAGAGAGAGAGAGAGAGAGAGAGAGACAGAGAGAGAGGAGAGATAGAGAGCGAGAGAGAAAGAGAGAGAGCAGAGAGAAGGAAGAGAGATGGATATGAAGTGTGAGGGGGAGAAAAGGGAGAGTGGGAGTTACGTAAAACAAGAGGCAGAATGTTAATCGAGGGACAAAAATAGACTAAGACAACAAAAATAGATAGAAATGGAGAGAGAAACTCAGAGACCGAGAGACAAAGCGAGGCAGATAAATGGGCGGGGGGGGGGGGCGCAGAGAGAGGGGGGAGAGGAAATTTATTTTTTACAGGTCACAAATTGAGCACGGAGGCATATATTACATTTGGCTTTTTCAAACACCAATCTTTCATACTGCAACTGAAAGAGAGAGAGAGAGAGAGAGAGAGAGAGAGAGAGAGAGAGAGAGAGAGAGAGAGAGAGAGAGAAATACAGAGAGAGAAAAAGATTATTCTACTTTATCGCATTTTAAACCCTCTGTACAAACGATTCAACAATTTACATATTCAACATAATGAACACAGCCAATCCGACAGTCTTCCAATGTCTTCTATATCCTCTCACTCCCACTTTTCTCCATCCTAATTGCCATTTTCTTCCGCTCCCCAAAGAACAAACCCAACACCAAGACCAGCAACAGCAGTTACAGAAAGGACTACAGAATTTCACCTGAGGGAGCAAAACACTAATTGACGAAATCTACCCTGATCTGGTCGTGTCTACAGCCCCCAAGTTCTCTCCTGGCCACGATCAGCTAATTATAGGAAGCTTGTTTGAGGGTAAGCTGACAGACTGGCAACGACCAGCAGAATGGCTTACCACGGATTGGGCTTATCAAAGATAGGACTTTGGGGCTTATCGTAGCTACGCTGGGAGTGTTTTGATCAAGGGCTGAGTGCGGTGGATAGAATGGGCAAAAGATAAGTGTTGTTTGAGGAATTGTAGAATTTGACGCATGAAGTCAGTGAAACAGCAATACGATGGTTAAAAACTGTTTCTGTCGCAAGCGACGCAGCGTGCGTGCTCACCCTATGTCTGTGTGTATCAACGAAACATATGGTATGTTATTATCTATTGTGTGTTTGGTCTGGGAATGCATAATAAATCTGGCCATATATTTTACTGCAGCTAAAGATGTGCTGTACGTTTGAAAATCATGCACTGATGCCTTTTCCTTTCCTTTCATCGGGTTATTTTTGTGCCAGATTGGGAAGAACACGGTTATGTTTTATTTAAACCCACAAACAAACTTTCAATATTCGAAGGGTTCAGAATTACCTTTACCTCACCCCCCCCCTTTTTTTTTTCTCTCATGACATACTGGTTTATTTCCTACTCCTGGCGTGTCTAAAGAATTTGAGTCGTTTGAAAGCAAAACAGACTATGACTTGAAAGTTGGACTGAGGTACATGGACATCCTTAACAAATACAGTCGAACTTTTCCACCACAGACTTTATCAACCAACAATAGTATTCTGCCATTTACCGCCTTATTATTCCACTTTTGTGGTGCAGGCAGGGGGTCTTTGAACCTGAGGACTTAAGGCCGCAGGGCTAGTGCTGTCGCCACGGACTGTGCAGGTGAGGATTTTATTTTGCCCCCGACAGAAAAAAATCGCCAGCCTTACCGAGGATTCGAACCCGGGTCTCCCTTGTGAGAACCAACAATAGTAAAGTAAGTTAGGTAGAGGACCATTTCCCACAACTTTTGGCGTATACATCATGAAGGGCTAGAATAATACAAGTCAACAATCGGTGGATGATTGTGTCAACATCATGCCGGTCGCCTTTACTTCGCATGTCTTTAGCTGGCTCTCATTTAAGGCTGGGGCGACTTGGGATCCAATGTCAGTTCTGAAAAAGGACCAGCTCCATTAGGACGTGAGATCACGACCTTCCGATCCGCAATCAAACGTCTAACCACTACACCACGGTGGCTTCTTGAACCAGCTCTGTTCACATCACGCCTGAAAATATCCTCCCTATAGAACTCTCCAGCTCTGTGTGCTTTCAATGCCGGTGTATCTTCAATGTCTGGGTTCCATCTTCGCGGTGGTCGCCCCCTGCCTCGCTTTCCACAAACTGAGCCCTCCATCACCGACTTTTCCAAGTCACTATGGTGTTTGATGTGACAAAAATACTTCAAATTTCGGAACAGGACGCTGTTTATGAGCCAGTTCTCCTTGATGATTAACTCCAGCTATACCCGCTATACCAGAGGCCTATTCCCACAAGCGACAAAGTCAACATGGAAGAACAAATACGCAATATGAGGAAATATAGACTTGAAAACAGTCACGGCAGAGATTAAATGTTTACGTGCAATGTTAGGTGTAACGACGAAAGAGCTACTTAGGAAATATGATGTCAGGAAAAGAGTGAGTACATAATCAATACTGAACTTTCTAGGTTGACAACAAATCAAATGGTTTGGCCATGTAACAACATTGGCATCAGACAGGGCACCACAGAGAGCAATGTTATACATATACAACGGTAACCGGGCCAGAGGTCGGCTACGCAGAATATGGACTGTTAAAATATCAGATACCCTGTAAAATACTCTATACGAAGGGTCCATTCCAAAAAGCTCTTTCTGCCCCGACGCGCAAAAATTCTACGAGTAAAGAAGAAGAAGAAAAAGAGGAAGAAGAAGAAGAAGAAAAAAAAAGAAAGAAGAAGAGGAGGAGGAGGAGGAGGAACAAGAAGACGAAGCAGAAGAAGAAGAAGAAGAAGAAGAAGAAGAAAAAGAAGAAGAAGAAGAAGAAGAAGAAGAAGAAGAAGAAGAAGAAGAAGAAGAAGAAGAAGAAGAAGAAGAAGAAGAAGAAGAAGAAGAAGAAGAAGAAGAAGAAGAAGAAGAAGAAGAAGAAGAAGAAGAAGAAGAAGAAGAAGAAGAAGAAGAAGAAGAAGAAGAAGAAGAAAAAGAAGAAGAAGAAGAAGAAGAAGAAGAAGAAGAAGAAGAAGAAGAAGAAGAAGAAGAAGAAGAAGAAGAAGAAGAAGAAGAAGGAGGAGGAGAAGAAGAAGAAGAAGAAGAAGAAGAAGAAGAAGAAGAAGAAGAAGAAGAAGAAGAAGAAGAGGAAGAAGAAGGAGAAGATAGATTTGAGGAGCTTTTACGAAATGAAACATACAAGAAAGAGCGAGAAAATGAGATGGAATCTGGAAGTGATAACCGCACTACTGCAAAAATTATCTTTTTCTTTAATTCTTAAATGCCATCAATGAAGAATGATAATTAACAGCTTCTGATGCCAGTAATTAGTTATCGTTTTTTTTTAGTTTACATCTTACCACACGTTCACTTGGGGTTTCCCCCTTATTTATGTTCTCTCTAGTTGTCTCTAGAAGCACTTCAAGAGATCTTCTAAATAATTTCTAACCCATTTCATAATGATTTACCCTGACTTTGCATTATTCACGTATGAACATAAAGACTAGCTTTGTTGCGGTTCTACGTCTAAGTTCGGTTGACACAGATATCGTCATGTTGATCGATTATAGGTATACCAACAATTCTATTGTTATTTCATTTATAACATACGCCTGAGAAAGTTGAAGCACTAAAGACATGAACGGTAGTCAGTAGCATGTCCTTTGCAGAACCTTGCTCCCATCACAACCCTCCGGAAAACTTCTCGATCACAAGCAAGATGTCCCGCGTCCGATACACCCATGTGGAGATCATTCGCCACATCCCGCACCCATCTTTTATTTGGCAAAGACATGGAGCGAAATTAAAATGCTTTAAAAAAACAATGCCTGAAGACAATGAGGAACCTGGAATGGAATGAATTCAAAAGGAGTCAAGAAATAAGGGCAATGTCTTGGCAGTCACTAGAATCAAGAGTTTTAAAATAGAAAAGATAGCGCCATATTAGGTATATCCTGAAAAGAGCTGAACAGAGAACCACCAAACACCACACAGGAAATATAGGGATCGTGGAAGTTAGGACGTCCAATAGAAACCCAAAGGCGAACGTTGATGAGAGGGGTCAAAGGTGCTGGACTAGACTCCATCCATGATATCAAAGTGATTGAAAGGTTATAAGGGAAGGGAGAGATAGATATATAATGGCACAACAGAACAATAAATGAATGAATGAGCATTTTACGTCATACATGGCTTGCATGCTAGCCTTTCATTCCGTTCTATCTTGTTCAATCATTTCGACATCACTGTTGGAATCAAATCCAACATCTTTGGCCTCCCTGACAATGTTCGTTTTAGCGTTTCTCTAAGGCGTCTTGGTGTCGTCAGTCCAGTTGTTTCTCAGTTCAGTGCCTGCTTGGCGATTCCCAGCCAGTTTCTCCTCACGATGTGTCAGATGAAAAAGATCTACTGTGCAGTGTAACCCTCACCAGTCGACAAAAAGACGCTCGGTGAATCAGTCCTCTATAGGCTGCAGCCTTTTGGTTTACCAACTTAAGTTGAAAGTATCATGACCCATGGGTTGGGAACCCGTGAACTGGGGTAGATTCTTTTAAGTGACTTGACCCCCCAGGTAGACAGCATACCTGCTCTTTAGGGGGAAATCAACGCCGGGTGTAGGGTAATGTATGTGGTACCATATTTCTGACGCTGACATCAAAAGGGTAAAGATGTAGAAGCAGGGCTGCCGAAAGTCTTTTAAAAATGGTACCATTTTTTTCGAAACGTATTAAACAAAACACACCAAAATGTAGACCATTTTTTATGTTTGATTAAAATTTAAAAAAAAAAAACAACCTTTAAACGTAAGTAAAACACACACACACACACATAACTAGCTCTTCTCATGATCAGAACTGAGAGGCAAAGTGCAACGGGGTTTATAGCAAAAACGAATGAACGTCGCTTATTGCAACAAAAACTGGTATATGATATCACAATGTCTAGTTTTAGAATGGAAGTGGAGGCAGTCAATGCCGTCTTCCGGGTTAGGTGGTCGCGGGGTATGGCGTCCTCCTCGATTGCTTAAGGTTCCGGGTTCAGGCTCAGGGGAGAGTTGGGATTTTTGTTAAGTCTAATTGTAGTAAAATCTCCCCGGTCTATGGGTGGTAAGATCGGACGCCCGTGTGTATTGTTGCGTCTTGGTAATTGGAAATCGAAAACGAGTAGTCTAAGGCCTTTGCTTGGGCAAAATCTGGAGTTAAAAATTTACCCAAATATTTCACGATCCCCGCCGGTGCTACGGAGTTCGTGCACTACACTGATATTCTTCGGATTTAGGCTTAAGTTAGAAGTAAAACGGAGCAATTATGGGTTACCCTTGTGATGTTGATCAGTTGTAAAAACCTAATCATATTTATTTATTTATTCGTAATATTCTTCTTTAACAAGTAAAGTAAAGGACCATTTTCCACACCTTTAGGCGTAAAGGGCATATAGGGCTAGACCTAAATCTTTATAGACCAATAGGCACAAGATGGGTGATGTGGTCAGCATCACGCCGGCCGCCTTTACTTCCCGGGACTACACCCGGTACCTATTTAAGGCTGGGTCGACCTGGGAGCCAAGGTTCTTTAACAAGCCTGGGACATATTATGACCAGTGGCCTAAATAAACTGGAATGTGAAACTGCGACCAAAGTCATGAAAGTCATCTGGCGGCTGTCTCGACGGAGACTCTAACACTGGCCTTTGAAACTGGAACAAAAGCGAATTTGACCTATCGCCTCGAATGGTATCAACAACTACCTCATGCCTATTTTCAGTACATTCCAGGTCACGTTTTTAGAAAGATTTAACACAAGGGGAAAATGTCAAATAATATTTGAAAATTCTATCACATACAAAAAGCATCAGGCGTGGTATACCAAATGTAGTTTTATTCAGCAAGGTTCACATAATACCAAATTTGTACGAAAGCACCAACTTCGACAGCCCTGGGTATGATATGTGCCATGTACCTACGTGAGAGTGTGGTAGTCATATACTTTGGGGTGGGAAGGATTGAATAGTCAGTTTACGAGGACTGCTCTGTGGGATGTGTCGTGGGTTATCAGTTTCACAAACGTTAAGAATGCCATTTAAGTCACGATTTTTTCCCTCTTGTATTTCACTTCTATTTTCTGCTGATTCGTTTTTCTTTTTCGTTTCCTTTTCCGTGTGAAGTGTCTTACTTGGAGGTAAAGGCGGCCGGCGGGACGTTGACCCCATCATACACGAAGTACAGACTAGAATATGAAAATATATGCGTTTAGCATCATATACTCCAACCGCAGAAGAAAGAAAATGGTCCTTCACTTTCTTTACTTTTTCTGTTGTTTTGTTTTTAATTACTTCCATTTTAAAACTGACTTCTTCGCCTCTACACGGACAACAACAAGAGTAGTAACTGTTGTCACTGCTGCTGTAACTACTACAATCAGTTCTATTTCTTTCCCGATTATTACTATTATCACCACCCCACAACGACTACAAGAATAACAACAACCACTGTCATGTCTACAACAACCACAACAACAACAACAACAACAACAACAACAACTACTACTACTACTACTACTACTACTACTACTACTACTACTACTACTACTACTACTACTACTACTATTATTATTATTATAACAGCAACAACAACAGCTACTACTCCTACTATAACTCTAATACTACCGCTGCTGCTGCTACTACCACAACATCTACTACCATTACTACTCTACTACAACTACAGCTGCTGCTACTACTACTACTGCTACTAATATTATTAATAACACTATTTCGATTACTCGATTATCCTCACCAACACCACTATAACAACACCAGCACCCACTATTGCTGCTACTACTACAGATGCTGCTGCCACTACTACTGGTAAAACATCTTATACCGCTACCACCAACTCCTCATAACAACAACACCTACTACTGCCGCTAATGCTACTCTACTACCAATACTGTCACATTGCCCACTATTACATGGAGATTTACCCGACCGTGTTCCAGCTTACAAGGGCATTGATCCCGGAAGAGCGCCCAGCCAGTTCACCTCTAGGACACACACAGCCCAGAAAATATACTTCACACAATATTCACAATTTCCTGGGAATCATTTCTCAGGGAAGAAAGTGGGAATGTCATCCAATTAAACTGTGATGTGAAATGTGCTTCGCTAAACGTAGAGAATCCGTTTCTGACCCTTAAATCCATAGAGTTGCAGTAAAGGGATGATGGTCCATAGAGTTGCAGTAGAGTGATGATGGTCCATAGAGTTGCAGTAAAGTGATGATGGTCCATAGAGTTGCAGTAAAGTGATGATCGTCCATAGAGTTGCAGTAAAGTGATGATGGTCCATAGAGTTGCAGTAAAGTGATGATGGTCCATAGAGTTGCAGTAAAGTGATGATCGTCCATAGAGTTGCAGTAAAGTGATGATCGTCCATAGAGCTGCAGTAAAGTGATGATGGTCCATAGAGTTGCAGTAAAGTGATGATGGTCCATAGAGTTGCAGTAAAGTGATGATGGTCCATAGAGTTGCAGTAAAGGGATGATCGTCCATAGCGCTGCAGTAAAGTAAAGGGATGATCGTCCATAGAGCTGCAGTAAAGTAAAGAGATGATCGTCCATAGAGCTGTAGTAAAGGGATGATCGTCCATAGAGCTGCAGTAAAGTAATGATCGTCCATAGAGCTGCAGTAAAGGGATGATCGTCCATAAAGCTGGAGTAAAGAAAAGTAATGATGGCCCATAGAGATGGAGTAAAGTAATGATCGTACATAGAGCTGCAGTAAAGGGATGATCGTCCATAGAGCTGGAGTAAAGTAATGATCGTCCATAGAGCTGCAGTAAAGGGATAATCGTCCATAGAGCTGCATTAAGGAATGATCGTCCATAGAGCTGCAGTAAAGGGATAATCGTCCATAGAGCTGCATTAAGGAATGATCGTCCATAGAGCTGCATTAAGGGATGATCGTCCATAAAGCTGGAGTAAAGAAAAGTGATGATGGCCCATAGAGATGGAGTAAAGTAATGATCGTCCATAGAGCTACAGTAAAGGGATAATCGTCCATAGAGCTGCAGTAAAGGAATGATCGTCCATAGAGCTGCAATAAGGGAATGATCGTCCATAGAGCTACAGTAAAGGAATGATCGTCCATAGAGCTGCATTAAGTAATGATCGTCCATAGAGCTGCAGTAAAGGAATGATCGTCCATAGAGCTGCATTAAGTAATGATCGTCCATACAGCTGCAATAAAGGAATGATCGTCCATAGAGCTGCATTAAGGAATGATCGCTTATAGAGCTGCAGTAAAGGAATGATCGTCCATAGAGCTGCAGTAAAGGAATGATCTCTATAGAGTTGCATTTAGGAATGATCGTCCATAGAGCTGCAGTAAAGGAATTATCGTCCATAGAGCTGCAGTAAAGGAATGATCGTCCATAGAGCTGCAGTAAAGTAAAGGAATTATCGTCCATAGAGCTGAAGTAAAGGAATGATGGTCCATAGATCGTTCACAAATATTGACAACAGTCAATGGAATCCGATGCTATAATTCTGGAAGACTTTTCTTAGCGCATTCGGGTCTTGCTAGTTAGTCATGCTCGCCATCGCCATGAGTTGTGATTCCCTTGCCTTCAATTAAACACTATTGTATGGAAAGACAGAAAGGTGCCATTGGCTAGATGCTTAGTGCAGACAATGTTTTCTTAAGACACAGTTGCTCTAATTTAATTGAACAAAAAACAAAAAACAAAAAATTAAATTAGATCAGAAGTTATAACAAATAAAAGGTCCTTTTTCAGGTTTTTAGGCGTATTAGGCATACAGGGCTTCACCTACACCTTAGAGACCGATCAGCACTTGGTGGGTTTGGGCTTTGAACAATGGATCAACTATATGGCACACGAATAGTAACCCATAAGTGCTCCAATTATTTTTCTAACTCAAGTATGAGTCTGAAGAAGCTCAATACATTGTACAGGCTCTGTAGCACCGGCGAAGATCCTGAAATACTTTGGGTAGATTTTAAACTCAAATTTTTTGCCCGGGCAGCGCCGTTTATCAACTCTTTTCGATTTCCAGCTGCCAAGGGACTTTTTACGTGCGCAACAATGCGCACAGGCGTCCGATCTTACTACCGAGAGACCAGGGGGAATTACCAGAAGTCAAAGTTTACATGAAAAAATTACAGCCCTTACCGGTGAGTGAACCCGGAACCTTCAGCACTCTTTTCGGACACCATGCCTCGAGACCACGCAACCCCCTTTCGTAGGAACAAAATGCTATTGGACCTTGTTGTGTGAAGGGGGAAAATCAGGAAGGGAATGAGAATGGAGGAAGAAATAATTGCAGACAGGATGAGAGCTGAGTGTTTGTGAAGAAACCAACTAAACACAAATGTTGACAACAACAGTTCTGGAATCCGATGCTATAATTGTGGAAGACTTTTTTTCCCCAACGCGTGAGAAATAACTTTTCGTCCTTTTCAGGATGAAATTTTCCGTTATTTGAAGCCCTACAGAGGCCGCAATATAGCCTGGCCATAAATATGGCCTAAAGGCTGAATGGCGGTGTCTGGGACCTTTCCACGGTGATCCTCACCCACATGGTGGCACTTTGTGTCATCGGGTGTTTTATTGCTTGTGTGATGTCCTGGTAGGTTAGAAAGTCAGTCAGTCAGTCCCAACGCGTGCGTGTCTTGCTAGTCACACTAACCGTCGCCATGGGCGGTGAGTCCTATGCTTCCTTTTGGCACAGTTTAACACTAACCTCTAGAAAGACGAAAAGGTGACACTGAGTAGATGCTAAGTACAGGCAATGTTTTCTTGAGACACAGCTGCTCTCAGTAAATAAAAAAAATATTCTTTTATTTAATTAGATCAGAAGTTATAATAAATTAAAGGACCCCTTTCTACTCTTTTAAGCGTATTGGACATACAGGGCTATACTTATATTTTAAAGAAAGATCGGCACTTTGTGGGGAATGTGGTCAAAATCACATCGGCTTTTTTTTTTTGTCCGAAGACTATACCTAATACCTATCTCAAGCTGGGCCGACCTCGGAGGCAAGATTACTTTAAAAAAAATGTCCGGCTCGGTCGGGCCTTGAACCCACGACCTTCGAATCCGTGGGCAAGCATATAATAAAATAAAAACCTGGGATAATTCACACAAAACAGTATTTTTTTTTAAAATAAATAAAAAACTTGCCAAGGAAATAGTTTGAAATATATGCCAAGAAAACTACATTTAATATATAAGGTTCTTTTATAAAAAAAGTCACCGCAGATGACGTCACTGGAATAGTCCAATATTGTACAGGGTTGTAAAAACCGGTTTCCCGCCTTTGTGTTGCTTTTAACTACCCCAAAACATCTAGAATTAGACCTAGCCCGAACCCACTAGGTCCCACGACTGCATGCAGCCTAGGTCCCACGACTGCATGCAGCCTAGGTCCCAGGACTGCATGCAGCCTAGGTCCCACGACTGCATGCAGCCTAGGTCCCACGACTGCATGCAGCCTAGGTCCCACGACTGCATGCAGCCTAGGTCCCACGACTGCATGCACCCTAGGTCCCACGACTGCATGCAGCCTAGGTCCCACGACTGCATGCAACCTAGGTCCCACGACTGCATGCAGCCTATTTACCACCCCTGAAATATTGGACTGTCTATTTGGGGTGACTTATTACGAAAGCCCCGGACATTTTTAAGGTCCCTGTAGAAAATGAGGCCCTAAGGTTTAGCTTATTTTAACTAATTGCTAAATCCAGTACTGCTGTCCCCGCAAGTGCATACTCTAAATAATACAAAGGGGAACAACGTTTGAGCTACCAAGATTTCTACAACCGCCCACGAACATTTTCTGTCTCCTGTCTACCTCTTTCCTCTTCATGTTTCACTTTAATTCCTTTCTCTGGTACACATCAATCTCTCTTAATGAACTGTCGCGTTCCTGTAGCTTCCTTAGTAACAGCCCGGTCCTGGAGAAAGGCAACACAAGGCGAAAAAGCAACAGGGGTGCCAGAAAGTTGGTAGCCCAAATACCTTTGGTGACCCCCCCCCCCCCCTTTCCCCTTTTTTTTCTCTTTCCTAATAGCATTATAGGCATCTCCTATGAAAAGCTGTTTTCAACAACAACGAAGTATCCCTATATTTTATGTGTGAGCTGAGTAACTCGCCCTCACCCCACTTTCCATTTATTCACCCGAAAATTTGCAAGGTGTTGCTCTCGTCCCTAGAAGCTCTTTTTTTGTATTTTGTTAAAACATTTAAAATTATTTCAAATAGTGTATGCGTTTGAGGCATTCAGTACATAGTAGTTGTGGTATTGGTAGCACTAGCAGTTGTTGATAGTAGTATAAGTAGTAGCAACAGCAGCAGCAGCAGCCGCAGGAGTAGGAAAAGTAGTAAAAGTAATAATATATTAACAGTAGAATTATTAGTAGTAGTAGTCGTCGTCGTTGTCGTAGTAGTAGTAGTAGTAGAAGTGGTGGTAATAGTACCATAGTAATAGTAGTAGTTATAGTAATAGTAGTATTATAGTAGTAGTAGTAGTATAGTGGTGGTGGTGGTGGTGGTGATAGTAGTAGTAGTAGCAGAAGCAGTAGTAGTCGTAGCAGTAGTAATTATAGTAATAGTAAATTATAGTATTATAGTAGTAGTAGTAGTTATAGTAACAGTAGTAGCAGTAGTAGTAGTAGTAGTATCTTTATTATTAACAGTGGTTTAAGCTACAATATCACGCCCCTATCCATCTTACACAGTCTAATAGGAGGCCTCCCCCCCCCCCCCCTCCCTCCCTTCCTTTTTTCAATGATTTCTGTATATCGACGCTCCTGCGGAACAAGGCATTGACTCAGCAGAGGTGTTCTAAATCTCTCCAGCAACCGCTTTTCCCCCTCTCTCCGAGACGAATCAAATGACCATCAAGCTCTCTTGTCAGCCTCTTTCAGGTTAAGAACTACTTAATGCGCCAGACATTTTATGAGTGCTGCGGTTGGCGTATGCGGATGTCGTATTACCCAAAAGTCTTGTCTACACGTGGTTTGAACGTTTCTACAAGGTATTCGACGCCAAAAAAGAAATCATGACTTTCGGCAGCGTACCCCGGGTGCCAGATTCGCTGTGGTTAATGTCTTTCGCAAGTGCTTTCAATGAGGCTTGTTCTCTTAATCATGGATAGATGAGGCGAAAGGGGGAGGTGGGGGGGGGGGGAGGTGAGGGGGATGAATGAATCGGCAAGAAGTAAGACCATCTTTTTTACGAGATGTTTGTAGGTGAATGCTGCTGGGTAGATGGGAGTAACAGAAAAAAGGTAAAGCTAGAAAGACTGAAGGTGATAGAGACAGATGGATGAATGGATAGACAGATCGATGGATGGATGGATGGATGAATGGATAGATAGATCAATGGATAAATAGATGGATAGATGGACGGATGGACAGACCAACAAACATATGTGTTGACATTATGTACAAGTTCGCTAATATTTATACCTGTGTTGTTCCCTCCCCCCCCCCCCTCTCTCATCTGATTTGTCCTGATAAAGAAAAGAGTTGATTGTATTCTTGTACAGTTAATATTTTATGTTGGAAAGCAAGCAGACAAGGTGGCAAAGACACAGGGAGCCAGTCAGATCATGTACCCATCTTAGTACTGGTCGGACCCTGCCCATCCTTCCTGGCACCACGCTGTCTGCTATTATTTGTAGCACTCAAAATGGCCAAAATAGTGCAGTTTGCGAGACAAGTGCATTTGCTTGAGAGGTAAGGAACCAACAGCCTGCATACATATAAGCCGGCTCGGTAAAACGGAACTGCACGCAACACTCCAGTTCTGGAACAAGTTAAAATCTAGAGCTGCATACATTTAAGCCGGATCCGTAAAACGTATGTGCACGCAACATTTCAGTTCTGAAACAAGTCTAAGTCCAGAGGTGGATGAACAACCCGAACTTTCCGCCGGAGTTAAAAGTAGGTTCCAATTTCCAATTCCTTTTAAGAAAAAAAAAATCAAAAAAATCAACCACGTTGCTGCTAGCTAGCCAAAGCTGCCAACAGTCTCCGGCTATATTTGTGGTCTTGTTTATTTGCGCCACTTTCGTGGCTAAAGTTCTGTTTTCAGCAAATGCAGATTGTAAACGTTGCTAGTTTGCCCTCCGAGAGGGGTGAATACGTAGGCATATACGTATGTCCTATATGCTGACATATGGTGAGGTGGAACAGCCGTTGGGTGAAGGTCTGGACAAGGATATAAACTTGTACCATCTGGCGAACTCGGTTCATCTCTGGTGGGGGCGAGCCAACAGATGTGATTCACATCTGCATACTATACTTCTTTCTTTCCACCAATTCGTTTGATATTTTATTGGTTTGCACGTAATTGGGTTGTGTTTGTTTACAGCAGGGCTGCGATAATTGCCTGGTTCTGTCGATACATTCGACTTCTCAAAGGTAGCTAATAAACTAAGCGGTTAGACGTTCGCCTACCGGGTCAGAGGTCAGGGGTTCAAATCCACCTCGGGGCAGATGTTTTTCTTCAAAACTGACCTTGGCAATGCCTTGGAAAGTAAAGGCGATAGATGTGACGTCAACAATATCTCCTATTGAGTACGGAGTGGGCTATACAGATATTGATAATTAGCGTCCTTTGGATATTTTATCCAGGTAATGATGGTGTGTTGGAAAACGAGCAGGCAGATAGACTGGCCGGTTCTGCACTACTTGGTGCTGAATTGATGTAAGACAAGCTAGATGTTGTGAGGGCTCTTTGGGAGCGAGGAAACAGTGGTGTAGCGGTTAGCCGCTCGCCTGTAGATCAGGAGGTCGTTAGTTTAGTTCTCTACAGAGCCGGTCTTGTTTTCTTTCTCAGAACCCACGCTGGGTCCCAGGTCGACCCATTTTAAACCAGCTAACGTCATAGGAAGTAAATGCGGCCGGTGTGTTGTTGACCAGATCACCCGCAGAGTGCCGACTGGTCTATACAATATAGGTCTT
>CAJHNH020000929.1:0-5000 GCA_905116865.2 Candidula unifasciata | reverse complement strand
TAACTGTGACTATGAATGAGGTTCCACCCACAAAAGTACCACCGTGTGAATGAGAATCATCTGGACACAAGTCCTAGAAATCCCGTTCAATCGGTAGGTCACATTAGAACCCCTGACGAAAGCAGGGATGGGTCTTTAAAATAACCCCCCACCACTTTTCCCCTTTACCGGGAGGGTAAAAGTACTATAGCTGGTACTTAATTTATAACTTACCCCTGACGTCACTACAACGTCACGGGAGACAATCCCAATAAATTATAGGGTGTTCAGGTTGTAGTTTCTCGCGATTTATCTACACCAAAGTTTAGGGTTAAGGTTAGGGTTAGGGTTAAGGTTAGGGTTAGGGTTAGGGTTAGGATTAGAAGACACTAGATGAACACTCAAAAAAAAAACACACACACACACACACACACACACAACAACACTGTTCCACCCCTTTAAATAATGGACTGTCAGGTCAGCTGTGGATTTCCCACGGGGATTTCTTGTTTGGGGTACCTTATAAATTAAGAACCCTATATCTACCTGAATGTGACTAGGCTGTGTGGGCCAGATCAAATGGCTTAGCATTGCCCTCGACTAAGTACCCTGAAAGAGGACTCCTGCACTGTTGACGCGATCAAAGTAGACTGACCCCAATA
Source organism: Candidula unifasciata (assembly GCA_905116865.2). Lineage (NCBI taxonomy): Eukaryota > Metazoa > Mollusca > Gastropoda > Stylommatophora > Geomitridae > Candidula > Candidula unifasciata. The sequence continues at coordinate 4,359 of CAJHNH020000929.1, read as the reverse complement.
CTGTTCCGACCGGCGGCCAATGGGTGACCTGGTGGCCGAAGTAATGCCCCTTGAGTCTTCCTCTCCTCCATTCTACCAAGTGTACGGGATCCGAGGCGCCCCCCTCCCCCACCCCAACGCCTTTAAATCCCTATCCCCAAATGTTTTTTTTTTTGGGTCGCTGGAGTTCCTGCATGGATGCACACATCCACTGCAACCAACTTCCCTTTGTGGAAACGGCAGTTTAAAAAAAAAAAAAAAAACTTAAGTTACTGTATATACATTACATCTCATAATCACCATGTGCCGTGCCTGTGAGCGTAGGCAGTAATATTTCGCAATCTCTTACACGATCACCAGAATCACTGACCAGGTCAAAATTCTTGCCTAGCCCTATCCATGTGACCAGGCCCATTTAGGTATTTATCTCTTTGTCTTCCTCTTGCTGTCTTACATTTGTCTTACCAGTTGCTCTCAGTAAATATCAACGGTATGTTAATATTTTAAAATAACTATTTGACATTACACTGTATCTACATTAGTATCTACTTCAACACGCTGTCATTGCAACCAAGAGGGTTTGAAAGAGGCGGGAGCCAGAAGACAACTTATCACAAACATCAGAAGGAGACAGTCATCATTTTTCGGCCATGTTATGAGAAGAGGGAAAATAGAACATGTTGTGACTACTGGAAAGATCTGTGGAAGGAGAGATAGAGAAAGACAACGAGAGAAGATTCTTGACAGTCTTGTTGCATGGCATGGAGGTGTGTCGTCACACGAACTGATACATGCTGCAGGAGATCGTGGATTATGGAGAGGCATGATCGCCCACGCTAGTCGGCAAGGCACCTGATGATAGTGATGATGATGATGATGATATGCATTGACAAGCCCTCGAACCGATGTTAATACTTTGTCAAGTGCATAACTTTACTGAAGTTACTCTGCAACTGTTAACAACTACTTCACTCGATGTTAACACTCCAGTTAATTACACCAGCCCTTTGAAAGACAGCGCTGAAAACCAATCCGCTGCAGAAGTGTATTCAACGACTCAACATTCCCCAGCTCTCTGGAAAAGTGGAAAAGAGCAAACCGATTTCTGTAAGATCGCAGGAACGCATGTAAGCGAGGAGAATAGAGAATTTCGATTTAGACACGTCTAGCTGTGATCGAGAGCTTGTCCCAGTTCTTTCTATTGGGTGCTGTAATTAATTTTTTTTTTGCCCTTCTTTTTTTTGTTTGTTAAATCTTTCTTTCGATCACTGTGTTTGTATTTCTTTCTTTCTTTCTTTCTTTCTTTCTTTCTTTCTTTCTTTCTTTCTTTCTTTCTTTCTTTCTTTCTTTCTTTCTTTCTTTCTTTCTTTCTTTCTTTCTTTCTTCTTTCTTCTTTCTTTCTTTCTTTCTTTCTTTTCTTTCTTTCTTTTTTCTTTCTTTTCTTCTCTTTCTATTTCTTTCTTTCTTTTCTTTCTCTTCTCTTCTTTCTTTCTTTCTTTTTCTTTCTTTCTTTCTTTTCTTTCTTTCTTTCTTTTCTTTCTTTCTCTTTCTTTCTTCTCTTTCTTTCTTTCTTTATTTCCCTCTTTTTTTCATTCATTCTTTCTTTCTTTCTTTTTCTTTCTTTCTTTTCTTTCTTTCTTTCTTTCTTTTCTTTTCTTTCTTTTCTTTCTCTTTCTTTCTTTCTTTTCTTTCTTTCTTTCTTTCTTTCTTCTTTCTTTCTTTCTTTCTTTTTCTTTCTTTCTTTCTTTCTTTCTTTTTCTTTCTTTCTTTCTTTTCTTTCTTTCTTTCTTTCTTTCTTTCTTTCTTCTTTCTTTCCAAATCATCTCTTCTTTCTTTCCATCTTTCTTTCTTTCTTTCTTTTTCTTTCTTTCTTTCTTTCTTTCTTTCTTTTCTTTCTTTCTTTCTTTCTTTTCTTTTTCTTTCTTTTCTTTCTTTCTTTCTTTCTTTCTTTCTTCTTTCTTCTTCTGTTCTTTCTTTCTTTCTTTCTTTCTTTCTTTCTTTCTTTCTTTCTTTTCTTTCTTTCTTTCTTTTCTTTTCTTTCTTTCTTTCTTTCTTTCTTTCTTTCTTTCTTTCTTTCTTCTTTCCTTTCTTTTTCTTTCTTTCTTTCTTTCTTTCTTTTTCTTCTTTCTTTCTTTCTTTCTTTCTTTCTCTTTCTTTCTTTTCTTTCTTTCTTTCTTGCAGTGGCATATCGGGTCTTTTTTGCTGTACCTAAAAAAAAACAGACACCGATTCAAAAGCAAAACAGTCAGAACGCTTACAGTTAACAGGGTAACAAAAACGTTTCAAAACATCCAATTGCGTGCGTTCAGTCGGTGTCTCACTCTCCTGTGGTCATTTACGGCATTAGTCTCCAATGAATTATGGATTTTTCATTGTATGCCAGATAAGCTATCAAAATAATCACGACGCATCGCTGCACATGTGAAATGATTTCCAAACAAAGCCTAATCGTGTTGAAGTATATATATATATATTTTTTTTTCAAAGTGGTACGCACATTTTTAGTCAAAAAAAGATTAAAGAAATTCACCGCTTTAAGAAAACAGCAGCATCTGTGCAACTGTAAATTATATAAACATAAGGACGTGAGGAAATCTAAGGTCATATTTGAAAAAAAAAAAAAAAACAATCGTTTGATCCGTAGAGTAATTTTTCGGATCCTACAGGTGTTTTCGAGATCTGCGCAGGATTTTTCCAGATCCTCACAGAAGTTTTCCAGATATTTGTTAGCGTGCGAGGGTATGACTTTTTTCAATGCACTGTAATTGGCAGCAATGGTTACGTCGCCCAGCTATCGAGTCGAGTACGGGATGGCGCGACGCTTTTCGGTGCTTTCTTAATATCCTACCCCAAACAAGGGAAAGGCACAGGTCACGGGACAGTCTAATATTTTAGGGGGTGGAAGATAGGCTGAATGCAGTCGTTGGGGTTCGAGCCTGCACTCTCTCGAGGGACGTAGGTGGGTTGGGGTTAGGACTAGTTCTAGATTTTTTGGGGTCGTTAAAAGCATTAGAAAGCCGGGAAACCCAGCCTTACCACCCTCTAAAATGTTGGACTGACCTATGACGTCATCTGGGGTAGGATATTACGAAAGAACCCACTTTTCCACTGTGCCCAGCCTTGACTGGTTCCAGCTGACGGTCTTGGCCCAGCCTAGTTTGTAGGGCGAAGTACAAGTTCAGAAAATGGCGAGTAGCCTGTTACCAGAAAGAGAGTCGCCGCGGTGTAGCTGCTGGACTCTCGCCCGAGAGCCGTGGGTTCAGATCCTGGCGGAGCTGGACTTTTCTTTCTTCAAAAACGACCTTGGCTACCAGGTTGGCCAGCTTTAAATGGGAACAAGGAGAAGTGCTAGGAAGTAAAGGCGAGTGGTGGGATCACATCACTCACTGAGAGCCAATCGTTTATAAAATAAAGCAGCAGGGTAGCCCATCATACCTGCCCGCGGCCGTGTACGCACCTTCGGTCGGGTGTTCCAACCATTATGTTTTCCCGCGATGCGCTCAAAGGCCAGGGATTAACACCCGCAAGAGCACGGGTCCACGAACCCGGGGCCACGATCGACGATGTGGCTGCACTGGAAAGGATCCTCAACGAGCTATCATCCTGCGAGACATCGCGATGTGACCCCTAGAGGGTGTTCCACCCGCCGCACGCACTCCTATTAGAGATACCTATCGCGTATAATATACTGAACGATGAAGGGGCATAATGCGTGTCGCTGGTTATTATTCAGTGGTGAACTGTGTGGCAAGAGCTGTATCTTTGAGCACTGTAAGCACCATCGCGCTAAACTGAGAAAGGGCTCTATCGAGCCTAAGCCATGCCGGGGATGTGGAAGGGGCATTCAATCAGAGAGCCGCCTCTGCAGGGCATGCGGCTCCGACAGGATTCACCACAAGCTTGTTAGCAAGGAGGCACAGGCCCGGAGAATCTTCCCAAGGGTAATGGCTCAGCTCCTCACAGGTCGGCCTCCTATTTAGAGAGTGGTATCACCTCGTATATACTCACCCATGACTAAAGTATTCCAGCCTAAACCCTTGTGGGCGCTGGCCCGCCTCAGCGCTGCGGCCACAAAATCCTACCCGCCAGAGTTAGTGCAGCACTCTTACTTTCTCAAATCATTCGGGCTCTACTGGGACAGCCGAGGGGTTGTACATCTGACCACACCAAAACGACTACTAATTACGGGTGATTGGGGGACTCTGAATTTATCCATCGAACAAGCCATGGTCCTCGCAGCTTCCGAAGGACAAGCAGAGATTGTTGAGCTATGTATGGATCTGGGTGCCACTGATTTCAACAGGGCGATGGCAGCTGCTGCACGTTATGGCCACGAGGCGATCGTGCGGTTATGCCACGACGAGTGGGGCGCATACTAAT
>CAJHNH020000928.1:213503-215871 GCA_905116865.2 Candidula unifasciata | reverse complement strand
AGATACTGATAATTCACACAGAAAACTATTTCAAGCAGAATGTGCAGACAAAATAGGAACAAGGTAGTATAGACTAAGCTTAAATCCCTAAACCTAAGTATACAAGATTAAAATTTAATATTTTCTCTTTACACCTGGGAACTTTTCCATCTATCGCCAAACCAGAAGTACGACAGTAAAATATACCTTTACGTCGACCTGTTTGTTTGCCGGCAGGCTGCGATTAATGACGGGAATTCCACAGGCTCGAAGTATAAGTATCAATCTATTGTCCAAATTAAACTCCTCCCTCTCCTTAGTTTTTACCGAACCCTCAAGATGATGGCTTAAGCTCCTCCTCCGAAGTACCTATCAAATCACATTAGCTAACAAGTGGCCTGTCAGTCAATTCTGGACTGACATCCCTAGAGCAAACATTCTTAAGTGCCCCAATCTAGTTTACACCGAATCTAACTGGCAGGTGTTAAAAGACGTTCAGTGGAGCCATTGTGTTTCCTACTTGACCCAGATCAAACAGTCCTAATTGCCACACACCTGTTCTCCCCCGAATTACACTGACGTGTGAAACTCTGACCTCTGGGCTCCACAATGTCTAGCGTCCACTCAATTTACCTGGTCAAAAGGGCCCCGCTCAGTCTCTACAGTCTGGTCAGGAGATAACATTCTGACACTGGCATGAGAATAGAATTCCTAGCTACAGTGTAAAGTTTTAGGTAATATTACCCAAGGTTCAGTCGCTTTGTCTGGACTAAGGACTGGAAACGTTTAAATCACTACGGTTTAAAGTAACATTTGGTTTAAGGGCATAGTCTCTTGTCTCTCAATAACCAGAAGAACTTATTACAAGTACTAACTTCTGGAATCACTGAGATCGTATCGTGACAATAAGTCTTCCACAATTACAGCAAGGGATTTCAGGGCCGCTGTTGTCAACATTTGTGTATACTCTGGTTTTTTTTCTCAGACGCTCAACTCTCATTCTTTCTGCAATCATTTCTTCCCCCGTTCTAATTGCCTTTCTGATGTTAGCCTTCCACCCAAAACAGTGCATGTCATTTTTTTCCCCTACGAGTCCACCTCAATAACTGTCTCATTCATGTCCCGCTTGTACACATTTTTATATCGAAGCAGACGTCCTCGTCTGACATCTTTTGACATCTTTTACCCGTTTTTTGTTACCTGGTGATGCAACAACTGTTTGTGATAATAGACAACAAGAAAAACATATCATCATTGAAAAAAATCAAGATACACACGGTGAATTGTTTAGTACAGAAAGAGTTAAAGTTTTGGTTCGGCACAGGCTAAATGAAGGACTTGCTACCATGAGGAAAAGATTATACTAGATATCTGTATTGAACACATCTGAAGTCTGAGTGGCTATATTGAGCAACACAGGCTAAATGGAGGACTTCCTACCATGAGGAAAAGATTATACCAGATATCTGTGTTGAACACATCTGAAGTCTGACTGTCTATATTGAGCAACATATTCTATATGGTGGACTTGGCGCCATAAGAAAAAGATTATACCAGATGTTTGTGTTGAACACATCCGAAGTCTAACTGGCTATATTGAGCAACTACCTCTAGTTGAGTTCTTGTTTAACAAATTAAATCGAAAAAGTAGTAAAGGTGTTCATGCATGTAACACGGGAGAAGATGGAGGCGGGGGGGGGGGGGGGGGAGGAGGGGTGTTTATATCCAACAAATCGATGGGGAAGAAGAAGAATATTCGTTAACGAACAAATTTATGGGAAAGAAGAAAAGGAAGACAAAGTAAAAATAACCTGACAGTCTGTCCATATGCCATCAGTGTGCGAAGCATGCAAACCTGAAACCAGATTCTGGTGATCGGGTAAGAAGGGTAAATATGACAACCTTCCCTTACCGGCACAACACTTGATAAACCTGATAGTGTGAGTTTGGGGAGTGTGGGTTCCTCTGAGCCTGTGTGTGTACATACAGTTGTATGTGTATAACATCCCTTGGGGATATCTAGTGACGAAAGATACCCCTATATGCCTTGGGTATAGTTTCTACTAGAATATAATATTGTGTATTTAGCCTCGGGTATTATATCGTATTAACCGCATGGGTATCAACGAAACTATCGCATTACTGCTCCGGGGTTGCACTTGTGGTGCAGTATTAACAATCACGAATCGGGTACCTAAGATATGGGGCAATCTTAAAAACTTCAATCAAATGAGGAGACATTGAAACATGAATGAATAGCTGTTCACAAGGGACGTAATTTAATTCAACCAAGAGTATGTAAAGATCTTAAAGCACATTGTTTAGAAGCTAGAATGGATTCTACTGGTTTATGGCTGATTATGTTTTTTTGGTTATTAATATCTTGTCA
>CAJHNH020000928.1:138503-203503 GCA_905116865.2 Candidula unifasciata | reverse complement strand
AAAGTAAGAATATGAAATAAAATAAAAGAGAAGAAAAAAAATAATTAACATTTTAAAAGTCATAAGAGTAGAACTATTTAGATAAAGGTATGTTGGATATTGATACCACCTGGACTAAGAACGCATAGGCTATGGATGAGGCGATTTTCTAAAGCGAGGCGCATAGTATGATCACCATAGCAAGATTTTAATGCTGTGACAAATATATCATCTTTACCTCTGTGGTCAGAGCTATTAAAATAGAGAGGGATTGGTTTAAGTGTCTTTTCGTCAATATAGGAGAGGTGTTCCCGGAAATGATCAGCTAGCTTCCTGCCCGTTTCCCCAATGTATGCCTGGCTGCATTACGTTTGCAGATAATTGCATTAATTAAGTTGCAAGATTCGCAAGTAAAAGGTTCCCTAATTTGGAAAGAACCATTAGGGAGACTGACCGAAGAAGTCTGGACAACGAATGGACATTTCTTGCAAGTGCTGCGTAAGCATTCAGTAGTCCTAAAAGGAAGTGCTGTGTGGATCGGTGGGAGTCGGCTTCAGACAAGTATGTCTTTAAGGTTGCGGTCTCGTCTATAAACGAATCTAGGTTTCTCACTAAAGATAATCTTGGTGTCCGGATCAGATCGGATTATGTCCAAATGACGAAAGAAAACTTTGGAAGCAACCACATTGTTAGGGGGAAAAGTAAAAATCAATTTGGTTCCATCACTGGTGGAGTTACGTTTGGTAGGGAAAGCATCTCTCCTGGTGATTGCTAAAACTTTGTTTAGCGCCCTTTGTAAAATGTGTTCCGGATAGAAACGGGCACGGAAGAAATCAAGAAGCTCAACCGATTTATCAAAAAAGTCAGAATCATCAGAGCACAACCTGCGCAATCGAAGGAGCTGTGAAGACAGAATGGAATTTTTACACGATAGTGGGTGAGAAGACGTATAGAGGAGATAACTGTGAGAATCCGTGGGTTTTTAGTAGGCTGTGGTCTTCAGACACGGGAAATCGATGCTAATCGTGCTGTTAAGAAAGGTTTACTGAAGTGGTGGTGATCAGTGAGGTAATTTGATAGCGGGATTGAAATTGTTGATGTAAGTAATAAATTGGTCAAGCTCAACCATGCCCTTATTGTAGAAGATCTTTCTTAACAGGTGATGATCTTGTAAGTGAACTGGAATGACCGCAGCCGTACAAATTAAATAGACCTGTATGCAGTTTGAATTAAAACTTCAGTTCTAATACTCCACAGGAAACGCAATTAAAAACCTTTAAAATTGGATCCCTTCCCTAGTGAACGCAGATGCTGTGCTCTAGCAAAGGCCACTAAACAGATACGTTTTCCAAGGATCCTCAGTTTGTTTTGAATGGGAGAAACAATTTAGACGGGTTACCAACGACCACTTCCTAATATAGGGAACTGTGTTAGCGCAGTCGATAGGAGGCTCGCTTTCAAATCCAGCTTCGAATCGTTGCAGCCACGGTCGGTGTTCGAAACTGGGCGGTTCTCAGGGTTCACTCAACCTCTAGGAAATGGGTACCAGAGTTGACATTCTAGGGTGAATGGAGGAACGTCGCTGTAGCTGCGGAGTTACGTGCGGACGGCGACACAGTCGGACAGTATCTTATCAGCTGTCCGTACTGGTAGCAGAACACTTATGGTTTATAAGCGTGTTCAATAACGCTGGTTCACATCTCCAGACTTTACCTTTACCTTTACTTCCATATATGCGACTGTCGCAGGTAAAACACAGCCTCGGTGGCTAACACTAGCGAACACCGGGATGGCATCGGCAGATGTCCAATAGCCCTAGCACAGAAAAACACGTTGGAATTCGTGACATAATAATCTCACACCTGTATGGTGATATAAAGAAGGTAACACCTATTGGTGCTTAGACTGAGGTCAGAGTTTCTGGAATATTCTATAATTGTACAATAGTTATCCGACAGAATTGGTGAAAACGCATAATTTGATACACTAAGAGCTCTTTACGTCACAAGCACAGCCAAGTTCTCTAAAATATCCACTGAAAGGAGAATTATATGAGAAACAAGGTTAACCAACCTCCCTGGGGCATATTACGACCTGCTTATAACGAGATCATTTATCCTACCATTTATCAGGCTTTGTGGTGAAGGGTTTTTTGCTCTATTAGTCCCGTATTGTGTTAGAAAAGAGTGATAGGATGTTATTTCGTGGACGATTCATTGGTTATAATCTAACATCGGTGATATTCGTAATTGGTTTGTAACCTCCACAAGGACAGGGTCAAAAATTGTGCATATCCGAAGATCTGTTTTTATCATATTACTCCAGTCATCTTCTTGTGAGATGCCATTTTTCGTTAATTGAAGCCCTACTCTGGCTCTTGCCAGGGGCCGCAATATAGCCCGGCCAAAAATATGGTCTAATGGCTGAACGCGGTTTCTTGGACCTCTTTACGGTTGATCCTCATCCACATGGTGACACTTTGTGTCATCGGGTGTTTATCGCTTGTGTGATGTCCTAGGTAGGGTAAAAATCTATTACTACTACCAGGGCCCAAAACTGTGTATATGTGTTGTTGTGTTGTTGAATGTACTGGCTATCAGACACTGTGAAGCTAAGAACTTAATCGATCGTTGAATCGTGGCTTATTGTCTGTGTGCCTGTTTATCGTCAAAGGATGAAAGTATAGTAATGTCTGTATTCTTCTTTGTCTATCCTTGGTCTACGCCCATACAACAGAATTGTGTACGCAATGTTTAGTCCATGATAGCTTTCATTCTCTTTATGAAATTACTATATACCTCGACCATTGTAGTCTAATAACCCTCATGATGCCTGTAATGATTGATTTTAACAGATCATAAACTTCGTTGTTTCTATTCCCTCTTCACACTTACTGCCTGTTCGCATCTGTGATGAGTCCAAGATTCGTCGAAAGACACACACACACACACTCACACTCTCTCTCACTCTCTCTCACACTCACTCTCTCTCTCTCTCTCTCTCTCTCACTCTCTCACTCTCTCTCTCTCTCTCACTCTCTCTCTCACTCTCTCACTCTCTCTATCTCTCTCTCTCTCTCTCTCTCTCTCTCTCTCTCACTCTCTGTCTCGTATATGTAAATGTACACACACAGACATGCCCATATATGGCGAAGGATGCCTAATTCAATCTCCCAAATTGTCTGTCTCTTTTCCTTGTTGAATACTCTCTCAGACAGCTTTTCGTAAATCTCTTGATGCTGTCCTCCTACTTGTATCGCTGTCTGCCTCTTCTTTCCTTCCTTTAATTATTCCTTCGCAGATGGTCTATACACGTTTTTTTTAAATGTCTTTTAATGAGGTTTGAAATAATTCATTTGTCTCTTTTTTCTTTCTTTCAGCAACCCTCTTTTCGTTAAAATAATACGAAAACAAACAATAAATTGCACAATTTATTGCCTGGCATATTTCGCTGTATCTCGTAAAGTGCATTACTACAGAGTAAAATAAAAAAAAAACAATGAAGCATTAAATGAATCCCCTTCTTGCCGAAATGAATAAATCACATTGTCAAGTTGCTGTACATCTATCCATCGGAAATTCAAAATCAGTCAAGTGATCACCCCGTAAACGTCAAACTAATCACGTGATATTTATGTTTACATAACACATAAGAGTAGTTTTATTGATACAGCCTCCATCTCTTCTCATTCCCAAATCTCTTTGTAGCCTCTGTGTAATGGGAGATATTTTCACCCACATTAGGAAGGTTGGGGGGGAGGCCCAAGGTTAACCCAAAACACCGAGATATTCCAGATACTCGGATTATACGCGGTTTTCAATATAGGTGTTGACCACGAGTTATCACGTGAAACACATTGATGCGACCACAGGTCGCCACGTGAAAGTAAAGGACAACCACGTGTTGCCACGTGAAACTAACCCGTGGTATAAATTCAGACTCGATTCAGATCAAGTTAGTTTGTGTCGACTTGTTAGAGCGAAAGGACGGGAGACTAAGCGTACAAATGTCAACGTGAGATTGCTTGTTGTGAAAGGAGAACCAGACGACGACGTGTGAAGCCAGGAGTCTGTGTAAAGTCCAGAAGATCAACCAGCTACATCGGTGCAGACTGGTCAGTGACTGCGTGAGGAACCTGCTTGTTGAAGTCAGCGTGATATGGTGTGTGCTAAAGCTTTTTCTTAGGACAACGACTGGACGCTGTTGTAAGTTGCAGTATGTCAATAAACTGATGTTTCGTACGGCTAAGTCGGTGTCGGCTTGTACCAGTTATGTTAATGTAGAGTGTGTGATTAGAACATTCACGACACACAAAATAAACACCCACTAGACAACGAGTGAGCTCATTGCACTTTGTATTTTCTTGTTTTTGTTTCAACGAAACCTGACCTATTCTTCTGTACACGCACATCTCTATGGTTAAAATCGGAGTCTCTAGCTCAAGGGCTATTCACTTGGACTCTGAGTAACTGTCACCTAGACTCTAAGTAACTGTCACCTGGACTCTGAGTAACTGTCACCTGGACTCTGTGTAACTGTCACCTGGACTCTGAGTAACTGTCACCTGGACTCTGTGTAACTGTCACCTGGACTCTGTGTAACTCTGTGTAACTGTCACCTGGACTCTGAGTAACTGTCACCTGGACTCTGAGTAACTGTCACCTGGACTCTGAGTAACTGTCACCTGGACTTCAAGTAACTGTCACCTGGACTCTGAGTAACTGTCACCTGGACTCTGAGTAACTGTCACCTGGACTCTGAGTAACTGTCACCTGGACTCTGAGTAACCGGGGAGACCTAGCTAGTGACCAGCGGATCATTGCCAGTTGTATTGTTCTAACTCTTTCAATCAGGAAGATCATAGCGGATGCCCGACTGAAGCAGTTATTATAACAGCAAAAGTATGGATATACTGCATCTACGGAGGTGGTTGGTCCGTATACACAGCACATTGTGGATCACTGGTGTTGTTGGGTTGATTTGGTTTGCATGGATATATATATATATATATATATATATATATATATATATATATATATATATATATATATATAGGATGTACAAATAGACAACGGTTCAATGGTACACACGAATAATATCCAGTACATGTGTTGCATTCTCTGGGACTGAAAGAGTTACTGAGCTTTCTGTACTTAGGCTCGGGCTTCTAGCCTATGACAGACCCCGTTTTTAAATGTTGGTTCCTGTGTAAACTTAGTTAAACAGCCCTGTAGTAAATATACTTGCATGTACAGTGTCTATGTTTCTGCACGATAAGTACATTTGAACAGACGTACACAGTTTGACAAATCTAATTTTAAATATACAGTATGCGACTTTTTAAAAAATCTTCTTAAATGCCAGTAAGATATTTGTAGCCACTTGTATTATCATTTTGTCTTAAACTGTTATTGCAACATTCTAGACTGTATTAGGGAGCTGCGTGGTCTCGAGGCATGGTGTTCGCCTCACAAGGGCTGGGATTTTTTCACGTGGACTTGACTTCTAGTAATTCCCCCTGGTCTTTGGGTAGTGAGGTCGGACACCCGTGTGCATTGTTGCGCACGTAAAAAATCTTTTGGCAGTTGGAAATCGAAAAGAGTAGCTTAACGGCGCTGACAAATTAAAAATCATCCCAAAGTATTTCAGGATCCTCGCCGGTGCTACAGAGCCTATGCACTGTGCTGAGCTTCTTAGGACTCAGACTTAAGTAAGAAGAAGAACGGAGCACTTACCCGTGTGCCATGATGTTGATCCGTTGTTCAAAACCTCAAACCTCAATCTGCATTATACCGATTCGTCTGCTTGTAAACAGTTCGTCATTCAACATGTAACACAGACGATTCTAAATGTCTTTACCGCATTCTTCAATCTATTTATTGAAGATAATTGATCTGAAAGCGCTTCAAACCTATACAAGCCTGACATAAGATAACAGAAGAGAGACATGAGTCAGAGGATACTGTGTTGAGTTACAAACTGTTCTGATTGTGCCTGAAGCAGTTTGATTACACGCTTGTCTTGAGTGTAGAATGTCGACTAGATGCCAGCAGATACCGAGAAATAATTGTTTATATAGTAAAGTGCTTCAAGAGAAGACAACTAACACCTAAGCATCCTTCTACGCCTGTAACATTTGATGCCAGATTACAATAGCGTTGAGCGTGCTTGTCTAATACCGCGTCTACTCTACACAACAAAAAATGTATTTACTGATACTGTATGTTCAAATAAAAATAAAAACGATCAAGAATGCTTTTGAGTTAGTTTCACCTGTCTTGAAGAAAGCTAATAGGATTGGGCGAAACGTCATCGGACCTTGTATAAAATAGAAGCTGCACATTTTCCGGTATTCTCTATTGTTGATGCCAAAGACAAACATTCTCTACCGATTTAACATAAAAGGTTTGGATTTTTGGCGGGTGTTTGTGTGTGTGTCTGCGTATAGTTGCAGTTGAAGTTAGTTGCGTATCCTTTATAGGACTTTGCGGAATAACCCCTGCTGTTGTTGTTTTTTCTAGGTAAATTTACTTTCACTAGTTTCCCATTGCTTTATGTAAGGTCAGTATTCGGTACCACTGTCGAAACCAAAGCAAGACAAATCGTCCGCAACTAAGATCGAACCAGGCACCCTGGCATTACAAAACGCGTTCGCAACGCCAAAGCCACATACGCTCACACACACACACACACACACACACACACACACACACACACACACACATACACATACATATAGGGCGGTTTGAAAAGTTATGCTTCTAAAGACATAACCTTATTATTTTATACAAAATGTTCTCACGAAACAAACATTTTCCGAAAGCTCGGCATGTGCTTTAAGTAAGATGTAAACGCCTGGATCACAGCTTTGTTCACTTCAACCAAGTGTTCATATTATGCGAGTTCTTTTGAACCAAGTTTTACTTTACTATGTAATCTAATCAAGTCTCCACATTTAGTACAAGAGTATAAAAGACATCTCTAACAACTGACTGTTGTCCAGATACTACTACCTTGAATTTTGACAAAACCGGAGACTAAAAACATCTCACCAATATGGCAGTCTGCTAAATCAGATACCAGATGTCCCATTCAACTTTTTAAATGATACTTAGGTACCTTTAACCGAAAAACCAGATATTACCTGGTAATTTACCTGGTATTACAGGTGAATTGACCTTGATTCCCCTGTCGATCCAGCTTTAACTGGGTGCCAGGGTATGGTCTGAGAAGTAAAGGCGCAAGTATGGATACTTCACCCATCGAGTGCAGGCCTAGCAGTATATGACCAATGTGCAAAATGTGTGTAAAGGGTGCTTTATTTACATTTGTCCAGTCAATATCGATTAGATTGTGAAGCTTCATTTAATCCAAGGCAGTAAAGTCTAGACCCCGCAACACCAACAACACCAACAACACCAACAACACCAACAACACCAACAACACCAACAAAACAGCTCGAGGATGACAAAGAGAAAAATAACGCCTGGATGGCTGGGCCATAAGTATGGCCTGGACAAGAACACTGACCTGGTACTTGATTCTAGTGATCGTGTAATAGGGCAAAGCGTGACCGCCTTCGCTTATCAGCAGGCCACATGATGATGATGATGATCATGAAGACGATGAACCCACCCAGCATCATCATCAATCAGCAAGTCATCTACAGCACGTCTGAAAGTCTCGTTCTATAGCCAGTTCTATATGTGCTCTCTTAGCCTTAAATGTTGTGTATCTACTTTCGCTGGGGTCCGCCTCTGCATCGTTTTCAGGATACTGCATCCTCCATCAACACTCTCTCCAGGCCATCGTGACGTTTAACATGCCAAAAAAATATGAACTTTCAGGACAGGATGCTGTTTACGAACCAATTCTCCTCAACGCTCAAAATATATACAGGATGTTGGTGTTTTTGTTTCTTCTTCGTCCATCGTATACTAGGTAATTTTATGTAGTATTTTACCTAAACAACTCACATTTTTTTTTTGGGGGGGGGGGGGGGGTTATAGTGGGGGAGAAAGGGAGTAAGGGGGGGGGGGGGGGTAGTGGAAAAAGGGTATGCGAAGGTCTTTCTAGATGAACTCAACATCGATACTTGTTTTCTTCAGTCTTACTCTACGAGATTGATCGTGTCCGCGAAATTAGGGAGAACCAAGAGTCCGACCGGCCAAAGTCAGGAATCTATCAGTGTGAGTAATGAGGTTAGGTAGAGGTGAGTTGGCATGTGGTAGTATGGAGGTTCCCTGGTGGTTGCTTTCTGGTGTAACAAGTTGTGGACGTGTTATGTAAGATGCTGTTGGTATATGTTTTGCTTACTATTGTAACAGGTGTTGGACTTGTTATGTAAAAATATGTTTGTATATGTGGCTCACAGGTTTTGTTTACTGGTGTAACAAATGGATGACATGCTATGTAAGATGACGCTGTTATATGTGGCTCATACAGTTTGTTTACTGGTGTAACAAATGGATGACATAATGTTTGACGCTGTTATACTGGTCATACAGTAACTGGTATAACAAATGGATGACATGCTATGTGAGGTGACGCTGGTATATGTGGCTCATACAATTTGTTTACTTGTGTAACAATCTGAGAACATTTTATGGAAGAGGATGTCAGTACATATGGTGTATATGTTTCGCTTTCTGATGTAACAAGTTGTAGACATGTTATGTAAGAGGATGTTGGTATACGTGGCTCATACTTTGTTGCTTGAACGGATAAAGCAGTTCTTTTCTAAAACACTGTATAGTGAGCTAGCATCATGGCGTCATTAGGTAGTACTTGTATAATGGTAAAAATAATAATGATAATCATAATACGCAGCAGAAGAAGATTACGAGGATGATGAAGAATGATTATAAATAAATGAAAACCGAGACATAAGGAGGATGCGTAACAAGAAGAAAATGAGAAAGAAAAAGAAGAAGATACTGCTATCGGAGGTAAGATGCTAGGAGGATGCAAAGAACAAGAAGAAGGAGGAGGAAGAAAAAGAAGAAGAAGAAGAAGAAGAAGAAGAAGAAGAAGAAGAAGAAGAAGAAGAAGAAGAAGAAGAAGAAGAAGAAGAAGAAGAAGAAGAAGAAGAAGAAGAAGAAGAAGAAGAAGAAGAAGAAGAAGAAAAAGAAGAACAAGTACAAGAAAAACGAAAAAAAGAGAAGAAAAAGACGAAGGAAGAGGAGGAGGAAGAAAAGGATTTAAACAAGAATATTCCAAGCGTGCGCAGCTTGTTATGCTGAAAAGACCGACCAACCACAAGGTAAATTCTTTATGACAGCAGTAATCCTCACTAAATACTATTAAAGGATAGCATTTACGCGTCATAAAGCCATTAACTGATATTCAAGTGATTAAATTAGCCATTAAATTACTTTGCTGTGTGTTTTAGGTTGATCCACATAAGAATCTGTTTTTCTAGAAAGTCTGTTGTCTGAAAGGTATGGTCCTTATTGAATTAAACAGTTTTAAAAAATCGTTTTTCCCCCCCCCCCCCCCCCCCCCCCCCCCCCCCCCCCCCCCCCCCCCCCCCCCCCCCCCCCCCCCCCCCCCCCACCCCCCCACCCCCCCCCCCCCCCCCCCCCCCCCCACTTGTCTGCACTCAGGTCCTGGAACTGGACTAGATTCCCTAACTGGGCCATCAACCAGAACATGCCGCCTGTGAATGCGAAGAAGAAGAAGGTATGCTTGGACAGACGGTACTACGGAGCACAGAAAATGACAGATTTGTATTCAAAAAATTGGTATTACCAAGGCAAGATTGGATTTCATGGAAACAAAGAAGTCCGTAGCTTGGATGGTTCAACTCCACCAGGACCGCACAACGAGCGATAAACAGCCGGTGACACAAAGTGCCACCATTCAGATGAGAATCAGTCGAGCGCAAATCACAGAAACTCCGTTAGAGCCGGAGTGGGGCTCTAAAATAACAAAATATTTCGACCCATAGTGCGACGTGTTTTAATAGAAATCCAGAGCGGCGACTTCGCTAATTATCCTTGTTGCTAGGAACTGTGATTTGTTTACTTCCGGTGTTGTAGTAAACACTTAACACAAAACCAAATCACACGTTACCATCTTGGTTGAACGGAAGTGCGTATGGAGACATTGCAGTGTTGAGAATCACGAGTTGATGAACAAGATGAGGATTAGATTGTGGCACGGAGGTAATTATTGCTCTATTAAAAGCTAAGTAATACACGACAATGACACAGAAGCACTGTTTTGTCGATTACCTGGCAGCAACAGAAACGAAGAAAATGTTTACACAGAATACTAAATGCAAAAAACAGTGATAATATGAGAAGAAGACAAAGCTCTTTGATCGTGTGTTGAGAAAAACAGCACTGGAAAATATCGTGACGACTGGAAAAAATCACTGGCAGAAGAGGCAGAGGCAGACCAAGAGAAATGATAGTGGATGGCTTAAGACAGTGGCAGAAGGAATATCATTAGTGAATGGATCAACTACACTAAAGGCCGAGATCTGTAGAAATGAATGAAGGCCTATGCCAGCTGGTAAGGCACTTGATAATGTTCATTATAAGTATGAGAAAAGATGCTATCGGGAAGCTGATCTGTCGAGCAGCGTAAAGTAAACGGTACCTTTCCTGTTGTTCCTTGTCCTATTGCTTATGCCATAACGCGACGTCGAGAGGAGTTAGATGTAGTCTCCTGTCTCACGTTAGTTGCGTTGCTTGTGTTTATGTCATATTACATTTCTGTAGTGTCTTTTCTACTCCCTCCATCCATATTTTCTTGGTCGGCCTCTTGCCCTGTAGCTGAGTTTTCGTCTAGTATGCTCTAGAAGCTGGCTGATACTGTTGCGCTTTCTTTAAGGCATTATAACGGCCTTTATAAATTCAGAATCACAAAAATCATCACGTTCTGCAGCAACTGACGCAGCGGGAAATGGGGTGAGGGGTCGGGAAATCTGGCCGCCGTTCAATACTTAAAGGAAAGGTCAGACGTGCATATCACTGCCTCTGGTACTATCGGACATGTCTGTCTGTCTGTCTGTCTGTCTGTCTGTCTGTCTGTCTGTCTGTCTGTCTGTCTGTCTGTCTGTCTGTCTGTCTGTCTGTCTGTCTGTCTGTCTGTCTGTCTGTCTGTCTGTCTGTCTGTCTGTCTGTCTGTCTGTCTGTCTGTCTGTCTGTCTGTCTGTCTGTCTGTCTGTCTGTCTGTCTGTCTGTCTGTCTGTCTTTTCTGTCTGTCTGTCTGTCTGTCTGTCTGTCTAGTATGCCTGCCTGCCTGCCTGCCTGCCTGCCTGCCTGCCTGCCTGCCTGCCTGCCTGCCTGCCTGCCTGCCTGCCTGCCTGCCTGCCTGCCTGCCTGCCTGCCTGCCTGCCTGCCTGGCTGGCATGGCATGGCATGGCATGGCATGGCATGGCATGGCATGGCATGGCATGGCATGGCATGGCATTCAATGGCATGGCATGGCATGGCATGGCAGGCATGGCATGGCATGGCATGGCATGGCATGGCATGGCATGGCATGGATGGCATGGCATGGCATGGCATGGCATGGCATGGCTGGCATGGCATGCTGCCTGGCATGCATGGCATGCCATGGCTGGCATGCCATGCCATGGCATGGCATGGCATGCATGGCTGGCATGGCATGGCATGGCATGGCATGTAATGTCTGTCTGTCTGTCTGTATGTATGTATGTCTGTATGTATGTCTGTCTGTATGTATGTATGTATGTATGTATGTATGTATGTGTGTGTGCATGTGTGTGGTGTGTGTGTGTGTGTGTGGTGTGTGTGTGTGTATGTATGTATGTATGTATGTATGTATGTATGTATGTATGTATGTATGTATGTATGTATGTATGTTTGTATGTATGTATGCATGTTTCAAATCAATAAACTATTGTATGTTAACTAGGGGTTTCACATGACACTGCTATGCGATTATTTATATATATATATATATAAGAGTTACTATTGAATTCTTGTGGCTCCCTCAGATTTTGCAACTAAGAAAGCTTAGGAAGGGATGTTGCGGAATTGGGGGGGGGGGGGAGGAGGAATGCCCACCTACAATGTTCGGGGAGGGGGTGGGATGCTAAACTCATGTCGACATTTTCTAGGAGGCTATGAGGGGTTTAAGCCTCGTTTAAACGAATACTAATAACAATAATAATGTGCCGTGTTGCAAAAATGATCTGGAATAGGTAAGGAAATTCATGAAAAGAGCATTTCTATACATGGTTTGTGATTGGGGGGGGGGGGGGGGGGGTACTAGATCCCTCTCCCATTACAAAGTTTTTGTGGTGGGGGCAGGAAACTCGTGGTACCTGTGGTTCAACGTCACACGATCACTCCGCGAGCCAATTTCCGGTAACAGCGGGACTAGATCCCAGCAAGTTATTGTCAATATTCATGAAAATATCAAGAGACTTATGAGGCAGACGACAGAAAGAATGAAGCTCGATTTTTCAATGGAGACTTAACGAGCAGAGGTATACGTTATGTCTGATAAAACTGAAATTCTTTGGCCGTTTTAAATGATGCAGTAGTTTAGAAAGAACAGTAATTGATTCCTAGAGGAGATGACAGCAGTTGTTGAGCACGAAAGAGGCCACATGGTGTTAATGACTTTTTTTTTTATTTGGGAAGCGGGGGGAGCGGGGGGGGGGGGCGGGGGGGGGGGGGGGTGGCGTTATGAATATACACGCAGGCAGACAATAGCATTGCAAGGTCAGAGGTACCTAGAGAGGTAATTTTTGTCCCCCCCCCCTCCTTTTTTTGCCCTATTTTTTATACACATACACACACATACATGCACCCACATATACAAAAACACACGCATATTTCTAAAGTTGAAAAGACATACTGTTGGTATTTTTCCTCGCCCGAAGTGATAACACTTGGTGTGACCCATACGTCCCTTCCTCAGCTTTTGTGGGCAAACAGACTGGCTGGATCGGAACCACCACAAACGGCCATAGCTGCCTGTGTAGGCACTAAGGCTTCTTGAGACTGAGGATATGCGGTCGCATGGCTAGCGCTGTCGCCACGGACTGTGCATAGTAATATTTTTTTTTTAGCCCCCGGCAAAAAGACACACAAAAATCCTCAACCTTAATGAGGATTTGATCCTGAGTCTTATATATGAGAGCCCTGCGTCCTTTTAACGCTTGACCAGCCGTTTGATTTGTGATTTGTGCTTAGTTTAAATTGATGCCTGTTAAACTATATGTTATCAAGGTTTTAGGAGGCGAATAAACAGGGCTGCAGCACAAACAGATTGTCGCTGTCTCAAGAGAATGGCCTATTTCCATAGAGGAAAGACGAGGAACTCTGGCTGTCATCCGGCATTCCGAGGAAAGGCAAGATAGGCGTTAAATTAAACTTGAACAAAGGTAGACATAAACAAAAGACTGTACAGTTTATTGTCTGGCATATGTCGCTGTGCCTCGTCACGTGCATACTGCAGTAACAATTAAATAAATGAAGCAAATGAAGTACGAATTCAACCACAATGAAAAGCAACCGCCTGTTTTTCAAGGCAACCGCGCGATCATGTCAGATAAACAAGCACCACAGAAAGGTGTATTCATTAGCCATGCCCTATAGTACATCCTGAAACAACAACTAAACAGCAAAGGCTAACCCAGACAATAAATGCCTACAGAAGTCGGATGTGTTATCCAAAATGTGCGAATTTTGCCGTCAAGCTGTAAACGGGCACAGCGCAATTGTTTCTTCGGACGAATGCAGAAGGAAAGAAATCCACAGCTATAGAATGCGGACAAACTTCACCTCAACCACTGAAATGGAACCATAAGTTACAGAAACTTATATTAGCCCAAAGCGGCGTCTATGGCTTAGGCGTTGTGAGTCCGACTCGTAATTCCAACGTACCGCGATCGAAACCCACTGCTGGCTGCGTGGATTTTTATTATGGTATAAGGCGTCGCAGGTCGACCCAGCCTAAAATGGGTACCAGGATTGCTTTCCTGGGGAAGTAAAGACGGCCGGCGTAATTGTGACCACATTACCCACCTAGTGCCGATGGTCTGTAAAAATATGGGCGCTTTTTCCATATACCCGATACGCCTAAAGGCCTGAAAAGGGATCTTTACTTTTTTTAATAGAAACCAAAAAAGAAGAAGAGTTCAGTCTGACTGACTCTCTACCCCAACAGGACATCACACAAGCGATAAACACCCGATGACACAATGTGCCACCATGCAGGTGAGGATCACCGTGGAGAGGTCCCAGAAACCGCGTTCAGCTTTTAGGCCATATTTATGGCCAGGCTATATTACAGCCCCTGGCAAGAGCCAGAGTAGGGCTTCAAATAACAAAAAATTTCGTTCTGAAAAGGACGAGAATAATAATAATCTTGGCATGAAGAGTTTATATATTAAGGGTTAAATCAACTTGTGTTTGTGCTAAACATGCACAGAACACAGTCTTTGGAATTACCAAGAAACGTCTAGTGATTTTTTTCTTTCTGTTACCAGAAGAGTTTAAGTTTTCAATTGTATAAACAAGACAATAACAGACAGGACAACACAGAGAATAATGTATACTGGTACAGTGGTAAAAGAACCAGAAGTAGACCATACAGGAAATGGACCGCGGAAATAAGGGAGACAATGAAAAGTATTATAAAAGGGAGCGAACAGAAGGGCACGTTCCAGCGAACTCTTCTGCCAAAACGCTGCAACTCATTTCAGTGGTAGAGAAAATTTAAAAAAGGAGATGATGATGCACCAAATCTAGCCTAGTACGGACAATTCATTTTCGGGTATGGTTTCTGATAAAGACTTGCAAACCTTTTATCCGCTAGAGCTCCTGTTTTCATGTGAAATATCATCAAATCTGCTTTGCAGTGACGTTGACAACCGCATGAGCCGCGTACAGTTTAGTAAAATAACGTGAAAATGTAAAGAAAAAAACCATATAAATTATGTGCCTATCTTCGCCCTGGTCGGATCCTGCTTCTCCTTCCTGACAACATGCCCTCTGCTACAATTTCCCCCTATATATATATATATATATATATATATTTACTTACTTTGCGTTAAATGTAGCATTTTTAGTACTTCAAAACCCTCATAATTAGAATTCTGTGTTCTGCAAATTATCTTTGTGGCCGAAGATAAGAAACGGTTATGGCTTCCTAACGCTACGCATGGATAAACAAAATATTTATTATATTGCTACCAACAGATAAAAAAAATGTTGCCTCAGCAGTTCTGAGACCTTAATTTTAATAAAACATGACCTAAATTCTCAACCAAATGTTCCTTCCAAAAATAAAGAACATAAAAATAATTTTGGAAAAAAAAGTAAGAACATAGGACCAGCAATAATGCAATTATACATTACAAATATAAATTATTGAGAGCAAAGACAACTGCGTTAAAGAAGAACACAATATAATACAAACAAAACTAAAAATGCCCCTTTTTAAAATATGGTGGTACCTCGGAATTTGAACGCATCAAAACCAGAACACTTTGGAATTCCAACAAAAGTTTCAAATACATTTTGCATCGGAACTCGAACGCCGACTTGAAAACGGAACGTGTGGCACGTTTAGATCTCGCCACCAAGCTGATAATGTCAGAGCTTTAGCACCTTCACCAGCAGCGGAAGGAAGATGCTGCAGAATTTTTTCTTTTTTTTAAGAAGGAAGAGGAGGAAGCTGAAAGAATTAGCACTGACGAAATCCAAGATCTTCTGACCTTGTGGTCGAAAACGCAAAAAAATAAAAAAAAAAGTTGATGAAAGATAGCACATTATTAGAGCCCTAGTTGACAAGTGTATTGACCTATTCATTGAAAACCTTCTCGAACATTTTAGAAAAATTAGGAACGGTCGCCACCACTACAGTACTTTGAAACTCTGGCTGTGAACAAAAACTAGTGACCCATATACCTCTACAAGTGGTGGACAACTACGAAGTGAGTAACCAGAAAGGATTATTAGCACTAGATGCAATTTTTCGTTATTTGAAGCTCCACCCTAGCTTCTACCGAGGGCCCTGAAAATATATGGGCCATGAATGTGGCCATAAAAGCTGAAAGGGGTTTCTGGGACCTCTCCAATGGTGACCCGTATCCGCATTGTGGCACTTTGTGTCACTGGGTGTTTATCGCTTCTGTAATGTCCTAGTGGGGTTCCTCAATCAAGCAAAGGATTCCTGGTGTTATCATGGCAGGCGACTCGCCTTCCATAAAATAATTCCGCGAAATCCACCTTTTCCCACCTGCTTGAATGTGCTTTGTTATAATTTTGATCAAAGTAACGAAAATACAATATTTCAAAATTTTCTTTCTATTAATTTATGTTTGGGAGTAGCTGTGGTCTAGCCGCTAGACGCTCGCCTGCGGATCGGAAAGTAGTGGGTTCGCTCCCTGGTGGAGCCGGACATTTTTCAAAAATGACCATGGTTCCCAGGTCGACCTAGCCCTGAGTGGGTACCGGATGTATTTCTCAGAAGTTAAAGGCAGCCCGCGTGCTGCTGACCACATCACCATCTTGTGCCGTTGCGCTATAAAAAAAAAAATGGGTCTAGCCCTATATACCCAAAACGCGTGAAAAGCGTGGAAAAGGGTCCTTTACTTTACTTGACTTAATTTATGTTTGCATTCAAATATAATCATCCATTGTTATTACATGTATAGTGTACTGTGCCTGGCTCTCTAGCGTAGTTGGCTAAACCAGATTGCGCGGTAATCGGGTGACGAACTCCTTGCGGTCCGGGTTCACTCCCGGGGGTAGGCAGAAAACCCACATTTCTCCCAGATTTACGGTATTTACAATGGAATCTATTCCAGCCATCTGAATATGTCAATGATAGTCAAGGCAAACCCATACATGAGGAGGGCAAGATCAGAGAAAGGTGGAAAGAATATTTTCAGACTCTTCTGAATGTAACAGAAAATAAGGAAACAGTACCATTCACACCCAGATGTACAAACGAGGAACAGCCTACAATAATCGAACAAGAAGTCAGAGCAGCAATCAGATGCAGTCCCAAAAATAAGGCATCAGGTGGAATATCAGCCGAGGCAATACAGGCTTGTGGAGAAATTGGAGTCACCTGGCTACTCCACATATTTAGGAAAGCCTGGAATGAAAGAACTGTACCAATAGACTGGCAAAGAGCCGTTATAGTCCCAATTTGGTAAAGAAAAGGCAATAAGCAAGATTGTAACAATTACAGAGGCATATCCCTTCTAAGCCACGTAGGAAAAATTTTTGCCAAAATTCTGGAACAACGAATTAGATCCGTTGTAGAACCGATCCTGAGCCCATCACAGGTCGGATTTAGGAAAGGAAGAGGGTGTACTGATACTATTTTTGCTTTAAGACAAGTTAGCGAAAAGACAATAGAACACAGACATCAAATGAACATCGCTTTCATAGATCAAGAAAAAGCTTTCGATAGAGTAAACAGAAATTTATTACGGAAAGTTCTTGAAAACTACGGTATAAATGGAACAATTTTAGATTGTGTTATATAGACAAAGTGAAAGCGCCATTAGAACAAGAGCTGGCATCACAGACTGGTTCCCAGTAACATCAGGAGTAAGACAAGGTTGTGTATTATCACCTTTACTTTTCATAATATGTATGGACAATATTAATAAAATAAACATAACACCAACAGATGTCGATAAACAGGAGGACTTCAATGAGCTGCTCTTTGCCGACGATCAATGCATATTTCACAGTGATAGTAAACAGCTGCAAGACCACATAAACCTACTACACGACAGTTGCCTCAAGCATCATATGAAGATCAATACTGAAAAGACAGAAGTCATGAGCATAAGTAGAGAGCAACAGACCATCAACATAAAGATTATAGATCACATCCTAAAGCAAGTGCAAGAATTTAAATACTTAGGAAGTATCTTTACATTCAATGGTAAAATAGACAGAGAGATCGAAGCAAGAATCCAACAAGCCAACAATGTCGCATACCAGCTTGCCCCAATTTTAAAACACCCTGCTGTCCCAGCTGAGATAAAAAGACAAATTATAAATACAATCTTTATACCGACATTAGGTTATCAATGTCAGACTTGGAATTTAACAAAAGAACACGAGAGAAGACTAACCACCTGTGAAATGAGATGTTTGAGAATGGCTGCGAATAAAACCAGAAGAGATCGAGTGAGAAACGATGTGATTACAAGAACTATTGGAACCATACCCATCGTTAAATTTATTGAGAAGCAAAGAATGAAATGGTTTGGTCACCTAATGAGAATGGAACCAACGATGCCAGCATCAAGAGCATACAACATGAAATTAGAAAGACCAAGAGGTAGGGGAAGACCAAGAAGATGGATTGAAGGAGTCACGGACAACTTGAGACTTCATAACATCACGGCATATGAAGCGACTGAGCGCGCCCTGGCTCGGTTGCCGATCATCTGATAGACTGCGACGCCTAGCGGCACAAGCAGATTTTGACAAAAGAAGAAGACAATGGAATCAAGGCCGAAAAGTTGCGATATCCATAATACCGAACCTAAGGGTTAACAACTCATGGCTTCTGGATACTAAAACAAACAAACATAGTGTACTGCATATAGGAAACTACATTTTAAATTCGAGTTTATTGACCACAGAACTGATTATTTTAGTTTCCTTTATTTTCTTTGTGCGAAAACATGCTTTTGCATCTGAACGGTTAGGTATTGGAATGCCGTGTATAGACTGATTATATTCGAATTCCGAGTTGCCACTACACAGCAACACAGCTGACTGCCAGCCGCGATCACAAATAGAAAAACAAAACAACAACCTAACATCAACGTTTAATAACATATCTCACACCCCTGATCAAACTTTGAGCAAAGAAATGTGGATCTGAGATGTGACAAGAAATGTGATATAATTACTATATATATAGTAAATAAAGGGCCCTTTCCCACACCTTCAGGCGTATTGGGTGAATGGGGCTAGACATATATTTTTTAATAGGTTAGTTGCGTATCCTTTACAGGACGTTGCAGAACCAACCCCAACAGCCCCTGGCTCTTGTGTGGTTTTTCTAGGCAAATTTACGCCTAGTAGTTTGTCATTGCTTTCTGGACGGTCGGCTTTCTTGATACCACTGTCGAAACCAACGCAAAGCGCATGGCCCGCAGCTGGGATCAAACCCGGCACCCCGGCATTACGAAGCGTTCGCATCGACTTAGCCACAGAGCCGATTTTATATTTTTATAGACCTAACACATTTGATGGGTGGTGTGGTCAGCATCACGCCGGCCGCCTTTATTTCCCAGGACTGTAGATGGCATCTACTTAAGGCTGGGTCGAGCTGGGAACCATGGTCATTAAAAAAAAGTCTGGACCCTGTCAGGACCCGAATACACGACCTTCCGAACCGCAGGCGGGCGTATCTATATCTATAAATATAGTGTGTTAGTTTAATTAGTTTATTTTTTATGAGGGAAAATCCTTGAAAGAAACTGCTATTTTGGGTATTTCTTCAGAGATGTAAGTAAATGGATGTGCCGGTTTGAGTGGGGAAACAACAATCTAATTCGCCCTTGGCCAGCTCACACTTAGATATCCCGCCTTTAATGATGCAGAGAAGAAGTTAATGGACCGCAAAGGACACTCCCTTATAGCTGCCTGGCTGGCCAGAATTAGGACGGTAAAGTAAACACACACAAGAACACAGATACACCCACACAGGCACGTGCACGCACACACACACACACACATATATATGTATATATATATATATATATATATATATATATATATATATATATATATATATATATATATATATATATATATATATATATATATATATATATAGATATATAGAGAGAGAGAGAGAGAGAGAGATGAGGTAAACTGTCAATCTGACCAATTTATAAAGTGTCAGTGTGATCGATACATCGAGATGCACCATGAATATATGAAATAGTATTTACAATTTAAACTGCCGTTCTTATTCTTGTCATACAGATTTAATATGTGAAAATGGAGGCAACTGGTTTTTTTTTTTTTTTTAAAAAAAAGATGATTTTAACGACAGACAACACAAGGGTCTTCATATGAACAGTGGGAGAACAGAAACGATCGTTATTACGCAAAAGGAAAAAAAATATTCACTTAAATGTAGAATCGAGGCAAACTGTTCTAGCCTAAAGCAGGCAATGGGTGCCTTGATAACAGGAGATAGAAGATATAGTCATGTCAATAAAATACTAGGTTTGACAAGAAGGAATGAAATCAGGAATGATGAAATTAGGAGAAGACTAGGACTGAAACCAGTCATACAATGTATTAAAGAACAACACTAAGATGGTTTGGCCACCTGGCATGAAGGCCTGGGTACCAGCTGCCAGAGAGAGCCACGCTGAAGAAATATAATGAACACAGAGCCACGGGAAGACCACGCAAGACATGAAGCGACACCATCAGGAGCAACCTAACATAAATGAACGCCAACTTATATAATGCATTGGAAAAAGCGCACAAACGATCCTTACATCTCCCCCCCCCTCTCGGACCCCCCCCCCCCCCCCCAACACCTCGATGAGGTAAATGGTGAAAGAGACGAAGAGGAAAAAAAGACTAATTAGGGGTGTTTCCTTTGAAGCCATCGGAATCATAACTCTTCTATTGCTGCTGATGATAGGGACTTGGCGCTTATGAGAGTGTCCTGAGTGCTATGATGTAGATTCTTAATTCAACATTCGATTGAAGCCAGAGAGTGCAGCTAGGTGAGAAATAAGGAATCATCAGTAAGCACTTACAAAATACAGATCTGTGAAACGGGTATGCAGGCAAAACTCAAGTTCTGTATTAGGACTGAATCCAGAAATGGTCGAACAACCAGAAGAATCCTGAGCATTTTACAGCCGGTGGACGTTATAAAGAACAAGAACGTGAAAAATGTGCAGTGCTTTGTAAGAGCTGTTAAGAATCGATCCTGCATACGCATAGCCTATCTGGGTTAGTTTTAGACGATGGATCAACATCATGTCACAAGGGTAGTAATTCATAAGTACTACGTTCGGCTTCTGACAAGCCTGAGTTCGAAGTATTTCAGTGCAGTGCACGAACTCCATAGCAAATGCGAGGATCCTAGCATACTTTTGGGTAGATTTTTAACTCACATTTTTGCCTGGACAGCACCGTTATGCTAGTTTTTTTTTTCGACATTTAACTGCCAAAATATTGTCTACGTGCGCAACTTAAACAATACACACGGGCGGCTGATCCTAGCACCGAGATACCAGGGAAAATTACTAGAAGTCCACATAAAAAAATCACAGCCTTCACTGGGGTTTTTATCAGGGACCTCAAGCACTCGAGGCGGACGCCATACCTGGAGACCACGCAGCACCCATCCATCTATTTCCAATGTTGTCTAATCAGTTTACAGTTATCATCTGTCTCTAGGAACTCTTTCTTCTTTGTTACTTCATCATTTTTATGACATTTGTCTTTGAAATAACTTTAGCTGATAAATTATCAGCATATTTCACATGCATATAATAACAGAAATTTTTCTAAATAAAACGTTAACACTTTTCCTCTCTGCAGTTCACAATTTAATCAAAGTAAATAAAAATGTAACTATACCAAAAACGCTAATTTCTGTGCTGTAAATATTATTTTCTTGTTGATTGTTTATCTATTTTAATTTAGCAAGACCATTGGTATATTTGGCATTCATAAAATAATTTACCAGCGTAACTGTTAACATTATCTTCACCATTGTCAGTCCCAAGCCGGGATTAGAAAGGATTGGAGTTTGGCGTGGCGTTTCTGGCTACAGAAACTTGATGCAAGAAAAGATGTCACTAAAGACATGGAACAAAAATTTAATGTATTTGAAAACAAAACGCAAAAAAAAAAAAAAAAAATGCTGAATATAAAATGGGATGAATTTCAAAGGTATGAAGAAACAAGAAAAATGTATTGACAACCGCTATAATAAACGCATACTGAAAAGAAAAGAGTAAATAATCGCTACGCAGGCATTATAATGGGAAATGACTGAACTGAGGAGGTAAGGACATCCAATAAGAAGAAACTCCACAGGGAAGCATGTACAGCAGGAGTCTACTAATCATCAGTAGAAGTGATCTCTCATACAAATGTTTCGGCCCACGAGCTCATAGACATTTTCAGAGAGTGGGCCCACCTAAGTTCATGAGGCTCAGGGTTGATCTGCTCCTGCTGCACTTATTACTGGATGTTCTCGGACAGGGACAAGACGAGATTGGTGACTGTGCAAAAGGTACTGTGAAATTCGAAGTGTATTTACATAGTCGCCGTGGTAGCATTATTTGAGCAGCCAGCTTACCTGGACGACAAAAGTGGCAAGCTAACGGTTGGTTTATCGGACACATCAAACTTTGATGAGAGAGGCCAAAGGTGTAGAACAGGATACCATCTACTTTATCGAGATAATTACATACGATAGATTGAAATGGATGAAAAGACTGCGAGCCCTATGTGACATAAATTAGCACAACAGGCAATTGATGATGAACATTTGTTGATACTGACCACATCACCCATCTTGTGCAGTTTGGTCTATAATAATATAGGTCTAGCCCTATATGCCCTAAAAGCCTAATGGCGTTGAAGGGTCCTTTTACTTTGTTGTTTTGTTTTTTGTTGGTTAACATTTGTGGGGTATACAGAGCTAAGTACTTCATTCAATGTATTTTACTGGAAAACTGACTAGCTGGGCTTCTCATTTCTGTATGCGTTTTTGTTTTCATGATATATTCATAGTTATAGCAAAATACTGAACTTAAAATTTGCCTAGAATATCCACAACAGCAACAAATATTGGGTTTGGTGCTGCGACGTCCTGTAAAGGATACGCAACTTACTATACAGAGTAAAAAGAAATAAAGTTTAACATTTTGAATGCATTCGTCTTCTTGTAGAAGCATGTGGATGTGAGTCGTTTACTTTCAAGCAGATAAGAAAGAAACATGGGGCTTTTGAACTGAAATGCTAAAGAAAGATTCTCAGTATGCACTCGAACAAGAAGATAAAAATAGTTACAACCTGAAAGATATGATTATAAAGGAAGATTGGATAGTAAACAACGTCTTGTCTAGGTGAAACGAAAAATATTTTGACCATATCAAGCACGACGACGGATTGGAACGAATAGTAGCATGGTGCCAGGAAAGATGGGCAGGGGTCGATAAGCACGAAGGTGGGCGCAGAATAAAAATGACAATTTTGGTAGAAGAGAGGGTGCACAAGGGGGGACATCTCGCGAGTGACCAAGTTTATGTCAGAATTACCATAATAAGAGGGACGTTCTGCAAAGGACCTGCTATATGATGAAGAGGATACAGAGTTTAGCAGCAACGACCAGGAAGATAATGCGTTAAACGTGAATGTAGAGAAGATTTTATGTACACAGAGACTGTAACTTTTCTTATAAAGCCGAATAATGTTCTTCCCGATAGATATGGTCTTTGCTTGACCACCCTCCAAGGGGAAGAAATCCGTCTTGTTACCGAAGATATTCCTTGGGGGAAAAAATATCCCAAAAAGTTACATTCACCCAGACTTGATTACTGTTCTACTTCTATCGTCCCTTGGGTTGATCTGTCCTTCCCTCCTTTGATTGCCCGACTAGTCTTATCACTTATCCGAGCTATTCTTTGTAAGAAACTTGGTTAGTGGTCTCCGCCTGGCCATGCAAATTGTTGCTTCCATCTTCTTATGTAAAAAAAGATGTCTGTCACGTTACACCCTTTTCTTCGACAATTTTTTTTTTTCGTGGCATGTTTTCTACGTAACTGAGTTTGGGCGAATTAATTATAGATTATGTCTTTCCCTTCTTACATTTTAAAACTGCTGTGCCATACACAAAGCAGTAATAATTTTTGTGAATATTGTCATTCCAGAACATATTTTTTTTTGACTCTACACAGGATAGACTTATTACCACCAACAAACTACCGTCTACGGTTGTAAACAAACAAGCCCCAATAAGACCCGTAGTTTTACCCTAATGAAGCATTCACCCGCAACGCTATTAGGTCGACCTAATGGTCGTTACATCCGATTTTTGATAGCATTTATTTGTATCTGATTCCCAAGTCGGCCGTTAAAATAATTAAGCACTCTTGGTAAGGCTGCAATCGATTGTCGACACAAGGGGGCCTTAATTACTCTTCTGGTACATGCGAGTACAATTACTTTTCCGTTGACCGGAAATCGAAAAAATGCCAAGACTGTTCAGTTCCGTTTCCGCACATATTTAAATGACAACATTAAGGGCACCGTTAAGTGTACGCTCCACAGTTCAGGGACGTCTTAACGTATTGTCTCGCTGGGCGTTTGCCCAGGGCCCCACCAGCATAGAGGTCCATGTTTATCTAGGTATGCCAAGGGACTTGGCACAAATTTAGATTTCATTCTTGTGAGTGGCTGTCGTAGAAGCCCAAGCGCACCTATTTTCCCAGGGGCCTATAACCCTGTTAAGACGGCTCTGACTGACTTTCTACCCCACCAGGACATCACAGAAGCGATAAACACCCGATGACACAAAGTGCCGCCATGTGGATGAGGATCGCCGTGGAGAGGTCCCAGAAACCGCGTTCAGACAATTGGCCATATTTATGGCCTGCCTATATTGCGGCACCTGGCAAAAGCCAGGGTGGGGCTTCAAACAACAAAAATTTTCGTCCTAAAAAGAACGAAACACCTATTGCTGGCAATTAATGATGACTATATAGGTTAATAATACTTGGGTCTCCCTATTTATACACCTGTACTAGCTCGCTTCTGATTGGTCGACCTCCAGCCTACCTGACCTCTGATAGGTCGGCCTCGAGTGATCTGACGTTCACAAAAGGTAACGGGGCTATTCCGCAATGGCGCTGATATTGCGTGTTGTATATTTCACCATGCCAGAGCATTTAACACTACAAAACATTTAGATACTCAGTCTAACACACAACCTCCCCCCCCCCCCCCACCCCCCCCTAGAGAGTGACGAAACCTATGTCACAAGCCGCTTTTTTTTCTCGGAATACTTACTTTACTTTTACTTTTTCCTTCCACGTATGCCGCTAAGCGTTGTGGGGAGATGCAAGTTCCTGTCATAAGCAAGGCGGGCAGCATCTGATGTTCTGAGGCCATGCTTTTGGCAGGTTTCGGAGACCCCGTCAATCCACCGTTTCCTTGGTCTTCCTCTTGCCTTATATCCTGAGCTTCTTTGGTTGAAAATTTGTGATGTTATTTGATCATTTTTCATCCTGGTTAGATGTCCAAACCATTTCATTCTTTGATGTTCTATGTAGTCTAAACATGGTGTAGTTTTGTCTATATTCTTTATCCTGTCTAGTCTGGTCTTATTCGCTGCTTTTCTTAGACATTTCATTTCACAGGCTTCTTTTTTTCTTTCATGGGTCTTGTTGATTGTCCATGTCTGGCACTGGTAGAAGAGTGTTGGAATGAAGATGGTGTTTATCAATTGTCTTTTGGTCTTCATAGTTATATCTGGATGTTTAAGCAGAGGTGATAGTTGGTATGTGACAGCATTTGCTTTCTGTATTCTTGTTTCTATCTCTCTGTCCATTCTTCCATCCTCTGTAAATATACTGCCCAGGTATTTGAACTCTTTGGTTTGCTTGATTTTGGCACTTCCAACATTTATATTCAGTGGCCTGTGTGTTCTGCTGATCTTCATAACTTCTGTTTTTTCTGTACTGATTCTCATATTATGTTGTAAACAGCTGTTGTTGAGAGTAGTCAGATGTTCCTGTAGATCATATTCATTTTGATACAGTATGCTTTGATCATCAGCAAAAAGTAATTCGTTTATAGCATACACGTCTGGGTTTGCTTCTACAGTGATCTTATCCATGTATGTTATGAAAAGTAATGGTGACAGTACACATCCTTGTCTGACACCAGTTGTGACTTTGAACCATTCAGAAAGACCACTAGATGTTCTTACTGCACTTTCACTTTTTTCATAGAGGGCTCTGATGTTGTCTAATAATTGACCCTGCACTCCGTAATCGTCAAGAATTCTCCACAGTACATCTCTGTCTACACGGTCGAATGCCTTCTCTTGATCTACAAAGACCACGTTCAGCTCTTTATCGTATTCGAGTGTCTTTTCACAGACTTGTCTTAGTGCAAATATGGCATCAGTGCAACCTCGCCCTTTCCTGAAACCGAATTGTGCTTTACTCAGTAGAGGTTCAACCTTTGCTCTTATCCTACCTTCTAAGATCTTTGCATACATTTTCCCCACATGACTTAGTAAAGATATTCCTCTATAAGTTCCACATTCTCTCTTGTTTCCTTTTTTCTTCCAGATAGGTACTACAACTGATCTTTGCCAATCCACTGGTACCTTTCTCTCTGCCCATGCTCTATTGAAAATTCTCTCCAGCCAGGTGATCATAGTGTCCCCTCCAGCCTGGATGACTTCTGTTGTTATTCCGTCGATACCAGCTGCTTTGTGTCTTTTACTTGTTTTGATAACTTTCTCTACTTCATCCCGCAGGATATGTGGTTCTAGATGATCTGGAGCCCTTGAATGGAATTCGGCTGTTTCATGTACTCCCGACGGGTTCAAAATTTCTTTAAAATATTCCTCCCATCTTTTTTTAATTTCTTTTTGGCTGAATAATGGTTTTCCATTTTTATCGTTTATGACTGATGTTGGATTGAAGCTTTCTTCTCTTAATCGCATCGCTTTCACACTCTTATAAAAGTCTCTTGGTGATTCTGTACATAGCTGTGTTAGGTGTTCACCATACTTTTTCCATGATTCCTGTTTGGATTTCTTTATTGTTCTCTTGGTGTCTCTTCGAGTTAGTCTGTACCTAATGTAATCCTTTTCGTCTTTTGTTTTTAACCATATTTGAAACATCTTCTTTTTATTTGACACTGCTTCTTTGACTTCTTCATTCCACCAAGCGGTACCCTTTTTCTTGCCTTTGCCCGTCTTTCTGGTACCACACTTGTCTTTTAATTTCTTCGTGATGGTTGATTTATAATAATCCCATTCTTCTTCAATTCTTACTGGTTCCTTGGCAATATCTGCAAAAGCCTTTGTTATTTCTCGGAATAACAACGTAAATACAAGACAAAAAGAGACCGCGACACCCATAACCCCGACCAGGATAGACTAGTCCAACAAACTTATTAATGAAGTAGACCTACATTCGGTGGGGGAGACTAACGTATTAGGAACCTGTATTTCTTATATTTTTATCCCCATGATCTTGAATGTCCCCCCTAGGCGATCAATGTGTGTCTTCTATGTCAGCGACATTGGCAAGTTTCAGCCCTCGGCTATTGCTACGGCGTCTCAATCCTTTATTTTACAGTTGTCTATCTTGAGGTTTGAACAACTGACCAAAATCATGGCACACGGGTAGTAACCCATAAGTGCTCCTTTCTTCTTCTAACTCAAGTTTAAGTCCGAAAAAGCTCAGCACAATGCACAGGCTCTGTAGCACCGGCGAGGATCCCGAAATACTTTGGGTAAATTTTTTACTCCAAATTTTCCCTGGGCAGCGCCGTTAGGCAACTCTTTTCCAAATGCCAAGGTTTTTTTATGTGCACAGCAATACACACGGGCGTCCGATATCACTACCCAGAGATCAGGGGAAATTACTAGAAGTCGAAGTCAACATGAACAAAATCCCAGCCCTTACCGGGGATTGAACACGGAACCTCCAGCACTTGAGGCGGACACCATGCCTTGAGACCTCGCAGCTACTTTTTGTCTATCTTATAATAGTAGTAGTAAAGCAAGGGACAATTCTCACGCTATTCGTGCATTTTGCATATGGTGCGATACATAGAAAACGTTAGTTGCGTATCCTTTACAGGACGCTGCAGAACCAACCCCAGCAGCCCCTGGCTATTGTGTGGTTTCTCTAGGCAAATTTACGTCCAGTAGTTTGTCATTGCTTTCTGGAGGGTCGGCCCACTGATACCATGGCCCGCAGCTGTGATCGAACCCGGCACCCCGGCATTACGAAGCGTTTGCATCGACTTAGCCACAGAGCCGACCCTATACATATATTTTATACAATTGAGGGTTAATCTTACCCTTTTCGTTCACCCAATTCTTTATTTATTCGTTCATAATTTTCAAGGCTTGCCACTTTCGTGGCCAATGGCATAACTAACGTCGGTTTTCCTTCATCAACATTTATTAGATCCAGCGCCTCGTGTACACCATGCAAGTAGCTTTGCAAAGAATTCACAGGACATAAAGTGTTAAAACATCTGCTGTGTTAAACAAACATAGTTAGATTACATTTTGACTAGAAATTCTGGCAGCTCGTTTCCAGAAATCCCAGCAGCATTTTTCATGTGAATTCCTCGAAATTTGCAACACTTACATTCAAACAGAAATGAAAAGAAATAAAAAAGTTTGAGCAACAGATAAACCGGAATGATAAACTGCGACAAAAGACACGACAAAGTAGCCTCTAAATCAGCGGTTATCAACCTGTCGGTCGCTACCCTTTTTTGTGTCAAACGAACCTTTCGCAGGGGTAGCCTGAGACGATCGGAAAACACATATTCATTGAAGTTATGACGTAATTCCAACGTACCGCAATCGAAACCCACAGCTGACTGTGTGGATTTTTATAGTGGTATGGGGCGTTGCAGGTCGACCCAGCCTAAAATAGGTACCAGGATGGCTGTCCTGGGAAAGTAAAGACCGGCTGCGTAATGCTGACCACATTACCCACCTAGTGCCGAAATAAAAAAGGACCCCTTTTCCACGCCTTTAGGGCATATAGGGCAAGACCTATATTTTTATAGACCAATCGGCACAAGATGGGTGATGTGGTCAGCATCACGCCGGCCGCCTTTACTTTCCCGGGACTGCACCCGGTACCCACTCAAGGCTGGGTCGACCTGGGAGCCAAGGTCATTTTTTTTAAAAAGTCCGGCTCCGCCAGGGAGCGAACCCACGACTTTCTGATCCGCGACGAGCGTCTAGCCTCTCGGCCACGGCGACTCACCTAGTGCCGATGATCTGTAAAAATAGGAGTGCTCTTCCCCTATACCCGATACGCCTAAAGGCGTGAAAAGGGATCTTTACTCAACTTATTGAAGCTATGAAAGAAAATAATTGGTTGAGGGTCGCCACAACATGAAGAAACTGCATTAAAGGGACGCAGTTTTAGGAAAATTGAGAGCAACTGCTCTAAATGATACATTTGCATCAATAATTACATCACACTTATTTTTAGTAAAGTACCAATGACTTTTATAAAAGGTTTAACACAATCACAATGCCCAAATGTAAAATATAGGCGAAAAAAAGTTATAAAACATACTAAAACATTGAACCTGGTACCAAAAGTAGTTTTGCTTATCTTATAATCCAAAACGTTCCCTCGTGGGATGCAATTGTTTGTTATTTTGATGCCTCATCATGGCTTTTGTCGGGTGCCCTGAATATAACCGGGCCATGAATATGGCCTAGCTATAGATTTGGCCTAACGGCTGAAAGGGGTTTCTATGACCTCTCCACGGGTGATCCTCATCCGCATGGTAGCATTTTGGGTCACGGGGTGTTTATCGCTTGCGTGATGTCCTGGTGGGGTACAAATTACCTAGCTACCTAGTTTTGCTTGGCAAGGATCAAATATGTATGCTAGTGGATATACTGAGACAACAATCTGTGTCAGATTTTCCACTAGGGAGTATTGGGCATTCTGTGTGTTTTTCGTTGGTAGAAGAGCACAGCAGTTATCAGCTGACCTGTTTACTATAAAGCAGAAGCTAAGATTACCAGATTACAAGTACCAAATGTTAATCCCTAACAACTTGTGATGTGTAACTAGCTGGTCTCTTTGAATCTAATCCATCTCTTAGTATGTTTTCTTGTAATTTGCAATTCAGTCAGTTCATACCGATGAAATTTACTCACCATACAGTGTGTATTTAGCATCTTTCTAAGGCGTGCACTCAAAATTGGTCATTGTAATCGCCTGCCCTGTGAATTGTAATGCGAATTACTTTGGAATATGCAGACTTAACATAGCCTATTAATATCGGTCTATGAAAAAAAAAAAAAAATCATGGGTCCGGCACCAAATGCTTTGAAGTACAAAGGCCGTAAAACCTTGCTTTAGTGCTTTATTAATATCCTACCCCAAAAAGGGGAAATCCACAGGTCGCAGGACAGTCTAATATTTTAGGAGGTGGTAGATAGGCTGCACGCAGTCGTGGTATCTAGGCTGCATGCAGTCGTAGGACCTAGGCTACACTCTCTCGTGGGACCTAGGTGGGTTGGGGTTAGGGCAAGTTCTAGATGTTTTGGGGTCATTATAAGCATCAGAAAGCCGGGAAACCAAGTCTTACCACCCTCTAACATGTTGGACTACCCTGTGACGTCATCTGGAGGTAGGATATAAATAAGAACCTTGTTTTTCAATTATTCTAAAATGGTAGTGGTGCGTAGAGAAAATGACCACACAAAACGCCTATTAATGATCTACCGGTCTTTAGTAGTGCTGCTCTCTTTAAAACCGCGTGGAGCAGTAAGATGGTGTCGGGACGGCTAGATTGCCATCTCAAGTCGGAGATCAATGCTGATTGCCACTAAGACGAGGTTGTTGTCCAGCGTCGCCAAGCGGCTTATATAGAGACAACATTAATGTGGCCTCACAGACGCAGACTTGCAAATAAATGACCGGATCGATTCCATGTGACTTGCCAGTGTGGGTTTTACTGTTTCTCATTTCCAACCAGAACAGAAAGAATAATATCAATGAAATGAACAAAGATCTAACGTGTAACTTCCCCTGCCAGTTTTTCTCTCTTGAAGCATGGGCTCTCAACTAACTCGCATCAAGCCGTCCTATATATATAATGTAGTTTTCTGCACTTTTCTCGATGCCTTCCTAAATTTTCTTTATCAGCTCAGTTCTGACTGGTTGACTTTTTACCCCACTAGGACATTAAACTGAGCGATAAACACCCGGTGACACAAAGTGTAACCACACTGATAAGGATCATCCGTGGAGAGGTCCCACAAATTCCGTTCAACCATTAGGTTATATTAGGGGCCCACGGTAACAAGCAGGTGTTTTTTTTTTTCTTCAGGTTTTGAGGTTTTGAACAACTGATCGACCTCATGGTACACAAATAATAAGTAACCCATAAGTGCTACGTTTTTTCTTCTAACTCAATTCTGAGGCCGAAGTTGCACAGCCCAGTGCATGGGTTCTGTAGCACCGGTGAGTGTCTTAAAATATTTTTGGGTAGATTTTTAACTCAAAATTTTGCCCGCGCAGCACCGTTTGGCTACTCTTTTCGATTTTTAACTGCCAAGTGATTTTTTAAGTGCGCAACAATACACACGGGCATCCGATCTCACTACCCAGAGACCAGAGGAAATTACTAGAAGTCCAAGTTAACGTCAAAAATCCGAGCCTCCACCGGGGATTGAACCCGGACCTCTCACCATGCCACGAGACCGTGCAGTTCCCTTAACAAGCAGGGTGGGGCTTTAAAATAATAATGGGGATGGGAGTTTTTGGAAAAAAAAAATGAATAAATAAAGATCTATAGTTCTCTTCTGGTTATGATTTTATGTCTCCCTCCGGTTCTGTTACTTGTAATTGCATCTAACTGCGTTTGTGAAATAGAAAAGGTGGTGACATCATACAGATATAGATTTCAAACTGTTGTTTCGCGCCAACAGCGCATCTGTCATATGATACTAGACCGGTATGTTTACTAACCTGATCGGTATTTGGTGGACGATGTGGTCACCATATCTGTCTTCACTTCCCAGGAAAATTCCAGGCAATGGTTAAAAGCTAGGTTGTGGGGTTGGAGGGGAGGGTGAATATGAGGCTAACACATCTCCTTTTTACTCGGATTCGAACCAACGTCTTTCGGACGGACAGGCTATTATCTAGCCCTTGTACGTCTTTTGCTTTGCCGTGCGTCTGCATGAAACGTTAATTCTCTTCTCCTTGTGTGTTAGTAAGTAAAGTAAAGGACACTTCCCAAGCCATTTGGCGTATAGGGCATATAGGGCTAGACCTATATTTTTGTAGACCAATCAGTACAGGATGGGCGATGTGGTCTGGCATCACACCGGCCGTCTTTACTTCCCGGGACTGCACCCGGTACCCAAGGCTGGGTCGACCTGGGAGCCAGTCATTTTTTGAAAAAAGTCCGGCTCCTCCAGGGATCGAAACCACGACCTTCCGATCCGCGGCGAGCGTCTAGCCGCTAGGCCACAGCGACTCTCCTTGTGTTTTAGTACCGGATATAATCGTTTCTTTATGTGTATGTTTATTTAACGGATCAACATCATGGGACACGGGGGCTAACCAATAAGTGCTTCTAACTCAAGCCTGAGAAATTAGTATCTTCGGCTGTATCTGTCAGCGTTCGAAGTTTTAGATTTTTTGCTTGTAGTCACTGTTATCTACAGGTGCCTTGCCGTCTCCACAACCTGCGATTCCCAAGTATATGTATCAGTCTATGTGCCATTGTCTATACCAGTCTATTGTGAGTGAAAATAATTTACCTGTTGAACTAATTTATATATACGTGTATGCGCCCTATGCGCCAATGGTATCAAAAGACTCTTTAATTTTGTTTTGTTTTGAAATAGTCACTTTACTGTATTATACTGTGCATGCCTTTTACACCATTCGTTAATCGGAATTACCCGGTTCGATTCCAGCTGCATGCAGTAGAACGACAGACTGCTTTGAGCGTATTTTCACAATAGTATAAAGCCGCGACCATTCAGTAAAATTACAGTCCACCGAAAAATTATTGATTCCTAACACCAAACAGCTGAAATTGCTACAGTATGATCTGCAATATTGTTTACATGATATACAACGAACTTTGTGTGTGTGTGTGTGAGTGCGTGCGGTTGTGTTACAGACACACACACAGACACACAAACGCACACAAAAAAGACACACACTGGCACACACATACACAGCCACACACAGATACAAACGCAAACAGACGGGTAGAAAAAAAGACAGACGGATGGAAGAAAGACAGACGGACGGAAGACAGACAGACGGACGGAAGACAGACAGACGGACGGAAGACAGACAGACGGATGGAAGAAAGACAGACGGATGGAAGAAAGACAGACGGATGGAAGAAAGACAGACGGACGGAAGACAGACAGACGGACGGAAGACAGACAGACGGACGGAAGACAGACAGACGGACGGAAGACAGACAGACGGACGGAAGACAGACAGACGGACGGAAGACAGACAGACGGACGGAAGACAGACAGACGGACGGAAGACAGACAGACGGACGGAAGACAGACAGACGGACGGAAGACAGACAGACGGGTGGAAGACAGACAGACGGATGGAAGACAGACAGACGGATGGAAGACAGACAGACGGATGGAAGACAGACAGACAGACAGACAGACAGACAGACAGACAGACAGACAGACAGACAGACAGACAGACAGACAGACAGAC
Organism: Candidula unifasciata; assembly: GCA_905116865.2. Classification (NCBI taxonomy): domain Eukaryota; kingdom Metazoa; phylum Mollusca; class Gastropoda; order Stylommatophora; family Geomitridae; genus Candidula; species Candidula unifasciata. Next base: position 170,052 of record CAJHNH020000928.1, on the reverse strand, counting down.
AGACAGACGGACGGACGGACGGACGGACGGACGGACGGACGGACGGACGGACGGACGGACGGACGGACGGACGGACGGACGGACGGACGGGCGGGCGGGCGGACGGGCGGACGGGCGGACGGACGGACGGACGGACGGACGGACGGACGGACGGACGGACGGACGGACGGACGGACGGACGGACGGACGGACGGACGGACGGACGGACGGACGGACGGACGGACGGACGGACGGACGGACGGACGGACGGACGGACGGACGGACGGACGGACGGACGGACGGACGGACGGACGGACGGACGGACGGACGGACGGACGGACGGACGGACAGACGGACAGACGGACAGACAGACAGACAGACAGACAGACAGACAGACAGACAGACAGACAGACAGACAGACAGACAGACAGACAGACAGACAGACAGACAGACAGACAGACAGACAGACAGACAGACAGACAGACAGACAGACAGACAGACAGACAGACAGACAGACAGACAGACAGACAGACAGACAGACAGACAGACAGACAGACAGACAGACAGATAGATAGATAGATAGATAGATAGATAGATAGATAGATAGATAGATAGATAGATAGATAGATAGATAGATAGATAGATAGATAGATAGATAGATAGATAGATAGATAGATAGATAGAAAGATAGATAGATAGATAGATAGATAGATAGATAGATAGATAGATAGATAGATAGATAGATAGATAGATAGATAGATAGATAGATAGATAGATAGATAGATAGATAGATAGATAGATAGATAGATAGATAGATAGATAGATAGATAGATAGATAGATAGATAGATAGATAGATAGATAGATAGATAGATAGATAGATAGATAGATAGATAGATAGATAGATAGATAGATAGATAGATAGATAGATAGATAGATAGATAGATAGATAGATAGATAGATAGATAGATAGATAGATAGATAGATAGATGAACAAAACAGAAATAGGGCATTGGCGATGAAGAGTGATAGACAGAAAGAGAGTGACAGAGAGAGAAATAAAGAGATACTTTGAGAGATACACAGAGATAGACAGTGAGAATACAGACAGAAGTAAGAATGATAGAGAAATAAATACAAAAAGACCCAGAAAGACAACGAAAACAAAACAAAAAAGCAGCGTGAACAATTGACCCATACAGTTTCACATTTATCGAGACATCCCGCTTGGTTAGTACGTGACATCTTTGCTGCAAGCGACCATTACGAAAAAGTACATCTCAGTTTTGACTCGGCCTGAGATCTCCTAGAAACAAGGACCGCAAATGACGAGACCGAAGCGTGACTACATTCCTTGGGAATGCATTCACAGATCGATGGAACACTTCTAGCCGAGCCTGGTGATATGATCAACGGAGATTGGGCCTTCTTGATGTGTCCGCCATGAACATGGTAAAAAGCTCACAAAATGAACTGGGGGATTTATGAATGTGTATTTCTGGAATCGTGGGCTTTCGGGAGACAGATCTGCAAATGTTTCTTTTAGCTAGATTAGGCTGGTCTCTCTCTCTCTCTCTCTCTCTCTCTCTCTCTCTCTCTCTCTCTCTCTCTCTGTCTCTCTCTCTTTTTCTTTCTTTCTTTCTCTATTTCTTTCTTTCTTGTTTTCTTTCTTTTTATGTAATTGTGTATTTGCTTATGTGAAACATGTGTGTATGTATAGGTGTACCTGTGTGTGTGATTACCAGAACATGTCTTTAAAAAAAGTACCCACTAGAATATGTATATAAAAGGTACCGGTACACACCAGAAAATATCTTTCAAAAGTGCCTTTACTCGCCAGAAACGTCTTTAAAAGGTGCCGGTTCTCACCAGAAAATGTCTTAAAATAATGCCGCTACCTACCGGAACATCTCTTTAAAAAAGTGCTGGTACTGGTACTCACTAGAACATATCTTTAAAAAGGTGCTGGTACTCACTAGAACATATCTTAAACAAGCTGCTGGTACTCACTAGAACATATCTTAAAAAAGATGCCGCTACGCACTAGAACATATCTTAAAAAAGGTGCTGGTACTCACTAGAACATATCTTAAAAAAGGTGCCGGTACTCACTAGAACATATCTTTAAAAAGTTCCTGGTTTTCACTAGAACATATCTTAAAAAAGGTGCTGGTACTCACTAGAACGTGTCTTGAAAGGTGCCAGTACTAACCACAACATGTCTTAAAAAGGTGACGGTACTCACTAGAACATGTCTTAAAAAGGTGCCAGTACTAACCACAACATGTCTTAAAAAGGTGCCGGTACTCACCACAACATGTCTTAAAAAGGTGCCGGTACTCACCACAACATGTCTTAAAAAGGTGCCAGTACTAACCACAACATGTCTTTAAAAGGTGCCATTACTCACCACAACATGTCTTAAAAAGGTGCCGGTACTCACCACAACATGTCTTGAAAAGGTGCCGGTACTCACCACAAAGTATCGTTTACAATTATTGTTCACAATCTTCATGGCTAAAAAGGTGCCGAACTGCATACCACAACAGAAAGAAAACAAAAATAGTCCTGCATATTTTTTACACAGCAACACCGAGAAACAGGCTAAAATGGAAAACGGGAAATATTATGGAAAGTAAAGGCAGCAGGCCTAATGTTGACCACTTCGCCTAAAAAGGATTCATTGGTTTATGAAACAGTTCTTTCACCAAACGCTCAACGCGTGGCTGACATAAACATGGTCTGTTAACTTTTTTTTACTTAAAAGAAAACAAAAAAAAACAAAAAGTCAAAAAATTCAAGCAAAGTAACTGAACTGCACTTAAAACCATCGGTCTCTCATCAACACCTATAATTAGCCGTCATAACTGGCTATGTCTGACGTTTTTTACAAGAAATATTCAATTGCGTCTTCTTCTTCTTCTTTCGTTCGCTTGAAATAGATTATCTATATCTGCAATGTTGCCTCTAGTTTGAAAATTTTTCAGAGACATTCAATTACTGTTTTGTGAACCTTCTAGTTTCTTTCTCTAAAACAGACAGCGTAAGTTGTGTTTGTGTCCTCTTGGATGGAGATAATGACGGGAGTCCATCGATGAAGTTGCACCGTAATGGTGTCAGTTTATCAAGCAGTTCATTGATGCTACTGCCAAGGAAAGAAATAGTTTATTTTTTTTTTTTAAATTTTAATGGGTTTTTTTTTCTTTCTTTTAAAGTAAAACTTCTGAATTCGACATTAAAAGGACAACTGACGTATTATGTTTGTGCAACAGCAAACGTTCCATCAGCTATGTATTTTGGTCAAACCGACACTTGGAAACCCTAATTAGTCACCCAGGCGTTGCAAACTTTAGTGTATGAACTAACTCGGTAAAATAAAATGTAGGACCCTTTTCACGCCATTTGCGCATTGAATATATAGTGCTTGAGCCATATTTATATACATTAATAGGTACTCGATGACCTATGTCAAATCATACTAGGCACTTTTACTTCCATTGCCATTTTCTCAAGTTACACCTCTAGCCATAACTAGAATCGACACGCGAACAATCCCTCAGCCCACGAACGCACAAACAAGGCTTAAGGGTCATGATTTCGTCTAACGACAGTATTGGTTGTACTCTGGTGTGCACATTGTTTGCCATTCCGTTTTTCTTGATACAGTTTCGTTTTGTTTTGTTTTGTTATGCTTTGCTTTTTTGCCTTGAATTAACCTTCGTTATGGCTCCCAAAAGTGCTAGTGTCAGTGGTGTGTAAAGAAGCCTAAGCATATTACTGTAGAAACGATAGCTAGACATGAGAATGGTGTTTCTGATCTCACAAGCAGTACGACATGGCTAGATTTATAATGTGTACTTTCTTGAAGAATAAAGTTGGACTAAAGACGGCTCATGTGGCCAAAGGAGTGAGTATGTTAACGAAACACAAGAGTTCGCGTCATTAAAAACAGCCTTCCAACACACATTGGGATTGCCCTATACAGAGCTCTATCACCATCTCATCTCGATCATCCCTTTGAAAAGCACCCCTTCAAAATGTCACCCATATCGATTACAGTCTAATCTAGACCACTGCATTTAACAGTCATACCCAAAAAATTTCATCTACATCATCACGTGTTGCCGATTCACGATTTTATTTCAGGAAGGAGAAAGTAAAAAAAAAAAGTAAAGATCCCTTTTCACGCCTTTTAGGCGCATCGGGCATATGGGAAGAGCACCCATATTTTTTACAGACCACGGCACTCGGTGGGTAATGTGGTCAGCATTACGCCAGCCGTCTTTACTTCCCCAGGACAGCCATCCTGGTACCCAGTTGAGGCTGGGTCGACCTGCGACGTCCCATACCACGATAAAAATCCACGCTTATTTCAGGAAGACAGACAGCTATTTAAAGGTAAAATCGGGAGATGTGAACTAGTGTCACAGCGCACGGCTATAAACGATAAGTGCTCTGCCACCAGTACGTACAAACTGATAAGAAACGGGGTTTGTCGCCGTCCGCAGGAAAATCCGTAGCTACAGCTACGTTCCTTCATTACCCCAGAGTGTTAACTTTGGTACTCATTTCCTAGAGGCCGGTGAACCACGGGAACCGTTCCATTTCGAACACTGACCGTGGGCTGCAGCAAGTCGCATGGGATTTAGAAGCGAGTCTCCTATCAACTACGCTTACGCCGAACCCTAGACAGCTATAAGACAGTGCGGTGCTGTGGTTATTGGTGGCAGCCTTGGCTCTTGCGCAATGTTCTCTGATAGCAGTATGGTTCATTACTAAGAGCAGATAACATGAGACGCGGACAAACCAAACCAAAGAACCCTCACCCAGACATAAAATAGAAACAACCATACCAGCCTCACCCAGACAGAAAACAAGAGACACAAATCAGCAGGTTGAGCATACAAAAAGGGAACAAAAGACAAAAAAAGGATTTAAGCCAACACTATCCATCTATTCCAACACCATCGCACACAAACACATACACAAACGTATTCGCAGGCACACACGCACGCAGCACACACACACACACACACACACACATACAAATTCCAGCCAAAAATGTTGGCACAAATAAACCAGACCACAGCAAATCAGAATCAGAATTTCCAATCTAACACTTCTCTGGCGGCAGGCACGAGTCTACTACCTGTATGTTGATAACCTGACTGTTGCCTACCTATGTTTTGTCTACTTGACTGCTGCCTACCCACTTTTGTCTACACCTCTTTCGCCCACCCGCCTGATGTCTATCCATATGTTGTCTACCAGCGTGTCGCCTACTCTCACATTGTAATTCTCTTGCTTGCTTCTTTTTCCATCAACTCTCCTCCCCCAGATATTTTTGGAACTGGTATCGTAGAGGTTAGCAGTCTCACCTTCACCCCTGGTTGTCTTGAATTCAAACCCCCATGGAAGTGGAATTAAGGTATTTTCTTATTAGAAAACCATAAACAGGGGAATCCACAGGTCACGGGACAGTCAAATATTGCAGGGGGTGGTAGATTAAGCATAACGTTTTGGTTAGGGTTAGGGTTAAGCAAACGCGTGAAAACCTTGGCCTTGGAAAAAACGCGCTAAGGCACAGAAACCACGGAAAACCTGTTCTTAGCACCCTCTAAAATATTGAACTCTGCCGTGACATCATTTGTGGTCTGCTAAAGAGAAAGCACCGGAATTTGTAAACATAAACCTGAGTATCTAGATCAACATAAAACTGGTACTAGTATAAGTTCTGAGAAGTAAAGACGGCAGGCTTGGCACTCACCCCATCATCCATCCAGAGTCACTAATCTATAAATATCAGAGACCAGAACAACAATTCGATGTTTTAAGGGGTGGACACGATTTTTTTTTTTTAAATTAACGTCTTGTCTTACGTCCTTCAACAAGGCGCGTCTAAAACATGTAAACGTGTCATTGTGGCCAGTATTTACCAATGTTAATGTGATGTAGGACACGGAACAGCCGAAATATTTACCAGTGGGTTAGGTTCACGTTAATCTTCCTAGACAAAGTAGGTCACTTTTCATTCACAAGTTTGTTAGGCTTCTTAACTTTCATGAAGGTTACGGGTGTGTCCCGCTCTTCTGTTGTTTGCTTTTTGTAGTGTCTTGCCTTTACGTTTTCAATCTCAGCAAGACAATGCATGTGACATAGGTTGCAGCGCTCTCTGGGGGGGGGGGGGGGGTGGTTGTGTTAGGACCAGTTGGTCCATGTTTTTGTAGCGTCAAAAGCGCTGGCGTGCTGAAAAAAAAACAGGCGATATCAACGATATCGCAGAACTCCCCCGTAACCTTGTGGACAGGTCACATGGCTCAGGAAATATCAATAAAAAGTGAGCTAGTGTGTATATGGGCAGGCCGTGGGGAGACTAACCTTATTTTTACCTTGTAGTGAAAGAGTGATGTAGGACACGGGTCAGTGGGACTGATATTTACTAATGTTAGTGTGATGTTGGACACGGGACAGTGAGCCCGATTTCTACCAATGTTAGTGTGATGTTGGACACGGGACAGTGAGCCTGAGAACATATCAAGAAAAGATATAAAGCCGAACGAAAAGTATTTAAGCAAGCTTCATAATATTACAAATACAAACAAAACGTGGACATTGCAGCCATTGAGCCTTCATCAGCACATACAAATGAAACAATACTACACAGATACACAAAATCACTTAGCTGGTATCTCGATGCAGCCGGGTCGGTTGTTTCTCAGCAGAATGACTACATGTGTCGGCTGAGGGAATAAATACCCCCTGTAGAGTACCAGGGGCCATAACTAGGGGGTTGGAGATAAAATTGTGAGGGCAAATTTATGAGAACATAGACTGTGTCTTAACAGCCTAAACATTTCAAACGCGTGGCTTCGATTTGATTCACTATTCTGTTTTCCAAGTCCGTTAGTATTTGCTATATTTTTTTTTTAAATCACCCGTTATTCAGCCAGTTTATTTTTATCTATATTCACAGATGATCTAGAATACTGTGTGTTGTTTTCCTCCCAGTTACACAACTAAATTAATATTACCCAGAAACCTGCTCAAACATAATTAGTTATGCAACAGTGAATCTGATATGTGCTGAGTCCCAACCATTCCCTTGAGACTGCCAGTACTCTCGTAATTGCAATATTATTCACTGAAGTTGAACTCCCCTTTACTGGTAATTTTGTTTTTCTGAACTGACACAACAGCAATTAATTTCAATGGCCAAAGAATGACCGCGAATATATCATATATAACTGTTGACTAAAATTATAGACATCTATTTGTATAAAAATGAGGATTAACTCTTAAGGTACCAATGTGTTTTATTACCTCTTCTATTCTAAGAAATTGTTTTCTTTAAATATTTCTAATGGCTTAAAATTATGTTATTATGTTTGTTGGCATCTTTATGTCTTTCCAAACCAAAGTGTTCAAGTGTGCTATGGAAACATATGGGAATCACAGCCCATGGCGATGGAGAGTGTGACTAGAAAGATCCGCCGGCGTTAAGAAAAGTCTTCCACAATAATAGAGTTGCATTTAAGGACCAGTGGTATTTCCCCACTACAGCAATGCATTTCAGGACCAGTGGTATTTCCACACTACAGCATTGCATTTTAGGGCCAGTGGTATTTCTACACTACAGCATTGCATTTCAGGACTAGTGTATTTCCACACTACAGCATTGCATTTTAGGACTAGTTTATTTCCACACTACAGCAATGCATTTCAGGACCAGTGGTATTTCCACACTACAGCATTGCATTTTAGGACCAGTGGTATTTCCACACTTCAGCATTGCATTTTAGGACCAGTGGTATTTCCACACTACAGCATTGCATTTCAGGACCAGTGGTATTTCAACACTACAGCATTGCATTTTACTTCAATGTATTTCACACTACAATAGTTATTTCGACACACTACAGCATTGCATTTTAGACCCCAGTATGTGGTACTATTTGCATTGCGCTTCAACAATATTATTTATAAAAACATTGCATTTTAGGACCAGTGGTATTTCAACACTACAGCATTGCATTTCACGATATACCAGTAGGTACTTCAAACACTTACAGCATTGCGCCTTCAGGAACAATGGGTATTATACCAAACTACAGCAATTGCATTTTTAGGACACCAGTGGTTTATTTCCAACATCTACAGCATTGCATTTTAGGAACACGTGGTTACTATCACATTGTACAAATAATCTTTTGTAATGGTTAGTTTCAGCTTTATAGCGAAAAACACAGGTTTATCCGTATGTAGTGCTATGCTCTTAACTGCAGGCCAGTCAGCCAAAGGAAAAAACGCATTAGAATGTGTCCATGAACTGTTTCTCTTTGAAAAATTGACACAGAACTGCAGTCTCAGCATATCTACTAGCATACACACCCTTCAAAAATATACCAGCAGCCATTAAATGTGCTAACCCCAAAGATGTCCTAAATCCAACAGAGAAAAAACTTTTACAGTGAACATCTTAGCAAGTTGCGCAGGGAAAACAAAAAAACCGATGGCGATATCAGTTCTCTGACAAAAGGCCACGAGCCAATGTCTGAATCTACGGTTCACAACACCATGTTGGTGTGTAACACATTTGAAAACATTCCAAATGAAACCGCCAGTTCATCAGTGTCGTATATGGAGCAGTCAACCATCAGTCATTGGCTGAAAAATTTGTAATCTTACTTTCAGTTTACAATACAGTTACCCCGTAGTTGGTCCACTCTTAAAGGCCAACTTCACAATACGTGAAATCAGCAGTTCACAACGTTTCGTCTTTGAAAAAAAATTTGACGCAGTGCAGTCTCAGGCGATCCACTTGCATACTCCCTGCAGTCTACACATATACAGCAGACATTCAATGTGCTCAACCAATAAGTGTCTTCAGCATTCCTCTATGAAAAGTAATTGGCACCCTCTACAGCAAAACAAAAGTAAAGTGCCTAAAAGTCGAAGACAATGTGCTGTAACAATGTCCCTGGTGTTCATGGGTGAGCGGTGTATGGTTCATGTCTCAAAAAGTTGGTCACACGTTTTGATCGCTATTCTAAATAAATCCCCAGTTCCACAGTGTCTATTATGCATTCAATTCAGTTGCTGGGCGACAAAACTTGGTCCATGCTGACAAATGGAGAAAAACTTCAACTCCATAATCTTCTGTCTCCAGCAGCAACAAAATTGGCCTCCATTAAAAACAATTCGCGTGTGCCATGTCAATGCGACTCTCATGTCATAAGCAAACAAGACTAGTCAACTGTCAGTTTCTTAAACTTTGCTGTGTGTGTTCCATATATCCCTCCTTCCCTCATGATTCATTTCCCCTGTGTGCAACAACAACAAAATTGTAAAAGGAAGCAAAGGTGAACATCAGTAAGACGAAGGCAAGGAAACCAGTGATAAACTGTCAAATAACTGTATGGATAGGTCTTCACTTGCACCATATTTGTCATATCCTAGTAAAGGCCACCATCGCGACATCTAATCATTAGGTGCTTGCCGAATGGCAGTGTGCGATCATGCCACTCATAGCCATAGTCTGCGATCATCCGCAAGCATGTATCAGTTCGTGTGGCCTACAACACCTCACATGCCATGCAACAAGTACTGGTCAACTACATCTTCTCTCGTGCTGTCAGTATCCTATATCCACCTATTGCACAGCCGTATGTTTAAAAACTGGATGTATGAAAGCAAGGCAAGAATTTACTTTTTTCTAACTCTCAATGACAAGGATTTATTGCACAAGATGTTTTTCATTTTATAAAATGTAGTTTTTGCCTGTCCTATTCTGTTTCTTATCTCAGTTATGCATCTTCCATCTGATGTTATCCATGTGCCCAGATACTTACATTTCTGTACGTGTCCTAAAATAATACCATCGACCTTTATTACACATTTAGGAATAATTCGTTTCTTTGATACCACCATTACTTCTGTCTTCCCATTATTTAAAATGAGGCCCATTCTTATACTTTCTAACACCACAATGTCTATAATTTCCTGTAGTTCTTTCTGACTTATTGCTATCAAGACTGTGTCATCAGCATAACGTAAATTGTTTATATTGTGCCCAACAACCACAATTCCTTACATATCATTTAAAGATCTCATTATAAATTCACTGTATATTGAAAACAAATCAGGTGACAGTACACATCCTTGTCGTACGCCCCTCTTTATGCTTTGAAATGTACTTAAACAGTTGTTAATTCTTATAGCTGTTGTTTGCTGCCAATACATATTCTTTATTATTCATAGATCTTTCCCATCAATGTTTAATTTTTCTAACAGTTTAATTACTTCTGTATGCTTCACACAGTCAATTGCTTTTGTATAGTCTATGAAGCATAAGTACAAATCAGTCTTTACTTCTATAGCTCTTTCTGACCATGTCCTTAGGATGTATATGGCATTGTTTGTACCTTTTCTTTCTACAAATCCAGATTGTTCATCGCTGATTTCTGGTTTAATTTTGTTTCTTATTCTTCTCATAATTATTCTCAGTAAAATCTTAGTCATGTGACTCATAAGACTTATTGTGCGATGGTCTTCACATTTTATAGTGCCTGGTTTCCTTGGCAGAGCTATAAATATGGATTTTAAAAGGCCATTTGGAATATACCCACTATTATAAATATCATTTAAAAGTTTAGTTATTATTTCAATTCCGAAATCTCCCAGTGCTTCGATTTCTTTCAGTAAGATGTTGTCTGGCCCGGGTGCTTTTCCTTTCTTCATATGATGTATTGCATCCTCAACTTCTGCAGTCATTATTGGTGGACCATCATTGTTGGTCTGCAGTTCTACATCTGGTCTTTTATTATCATCATACAATTCCCCTATATACTCAGTCCATATGTTAATTATATTACTTTGTTCTATTAATAAGTCACCATCTTTTGATTTCAAACATCCAGTGCTGTTACGTGTCATCTTTCATGTTAACATATTTATCTGTTGGTACATGGAATGTGAGTCTTTCCTGTGATTTTCCGAAATCTCTGTACACATTTGATTCAGCCAGGCTTCTTTAGCCACTTTGCATTTGTACACTATTTCTTTTGTATTCTAGAGTATTCTTCTTTATCATTCTTTTTCTTCCTTCTTTCATCCATCAACTGCAGAAGTTCGGTTGACATCCATTTCTTTTTTGCAATTCTATGGGTTGTTGGGATTGTCTCTTATGATGTCTGCTGAATTGACTCACGCAACATATCCCACTGTTTATCAATAGTCTGTATAATTTCCATTGCATTATACCGGTTTTGTACAGTGACATTGTACTGGTCCCTAATTTCTTTATCCGTTCTAAGAATTCCTAAATTTAACTTGATGTTCTGTGGTGTTTTTCTAATGTTCTTTAGTTTTATTCAAATTTTTTCCTACAACAGGAACATGGTCACTAAATCAGTCTGCTCCTGGTCTAGTTTTTGCTCCAACTAAGCTGCTCCCGAATCTTCTTGAAATCAAAATATAATCAATATGATTGCGGACATTATCACCAGGACTTTTCCAAGTCCACAATCTTCGAGGATGGTGTTTAAACCAGGTGTTACCTATTATCATGCTGCGCGACTCAGCTCATGCTATTAATCTGTCACCTCTCACATTCTTTTCTCCTAGGCCATAGCCATACGTTATTCCGTACACTTTTTCACTTCCTATTTTCGCGTTAAAATCTCCAAGTACCATTGTTACTTCACAATTTTTGCATTGATCAACAGCCATGTCTAACTCGACATAAAATGCGTCAATATCTTCCTCTGAACTATCTGCTGTTGGGGCATAAATATGAACTAAGTTGATGTCAAACGGTCTGCCGCGTAGTTTTACTAATAGTACTCTATTTGATATTGTCCAAAATCCTTTCACAATTTTTGAGTTCTTTGGATCCTAAATAATTCTAACTCCCTTACTATATTGCTTCCCACCCGAGTAAATAACTCGACATCTACTTATCCATAATTCACCAGGTTGATGTCCTTAGTGACTTCATTCTCCAAATAAAAGTCGGCGTTCAGCATTCTGAGACTGGGCTTTGAGAAAACTGAGAGATTCATTGTCTTTTCCCTAATAAATTAAAGTTGGGTAAGTTAAACGGTACAGAAAGAGGTAATTAAACATGTTCAGATCTCAAGTTTGTGTTTTTCTTGAGAAGCTATCCTAAAAGACAGCAAACTGATTCAAAAGGAGTAAGGTGGTACCACAGTTTTTTTTCTCCGGGGGTAGGGAAGGAGGGGGGGGGGGGGAGGGGGTTACTTTTTGTTTTTAAGTGTTTGAATTACATATGAGGAGGAAGAGTAGGATAGGACGAGGAGGAAACATTATTTTCTTGTTAATCAGTTAGAAGTTCGAAGTTTGAACAACGGATCAATATCATGGCACACGGTTTTAACCAATAAGTGCTCCGTTCTTCTTCTAACTCAAGTCTAAGTCCGAAGAAGCTCAGTACAGTGCATATGCTCTGTAGCACCAGCGAGGATCCTGAAATACTTTGGGTAGATTTTTAACTCCAAATCGTTGCCCGGGTAGGGCCGTTAGGTTACTGTTTTCGATTTCCAACTGCTAAGGGATTTTTTTACGTGCGCAAGAATGCAGACGGGCGTCGGATCTCACTACTCAGAGACCAGGGGGAAATAACTAAAAGTCCAAGTCTACGTGAAAAAATCTCAGCCTTTACCGGGGATTGAACCCGGAACCTGTAGCACTCGATTAGGACACCATGCCTCTATACCATGCATCCCGTTCTTGTTAATTAGTATAATGTCTTTTATGTACCTAACTGATGTTGTCACTAAACTATTCCTACATACGATTATTGAGCAATAACTGTCATTATATTCGGTAAAACAAATTTAACTGGCACATCTACAGCTGGAAGTCTGTAATATATGGGCCCTTCACAACATGATCAAAGAAGCAACCTGCTGGTCCTGCATAATAGAGCTCCCGTCTAGATACCACCTATCAGAAAATTATAAGCATCGTCCCCATGCGGGATGCAATTTTTAGTTATTTATTAGGAAGACCTTCACTGGCTTTTGCCGGGGGCCCTGAATATAGACAGACCTTAAATATGGCCTAACGGCTTAACGGGGCTTCCGGGACCTCTCAACGTGTGATCCTCATCCGCATGTGGCACCGGGTGGTTATCGCTTGTGAGATGTCCTGGTGGGGTACAACTTACCTACCAACCTACCAGCCTACCTACCTACGGTAACACCTAACGCGAGATGGTTATGCTGTGAATAATTAGACTTGTTAAAATTAGCTGCGCGTTTTTTACAGGACGTTGCAGAACGAATCCCAGAATTGTTTGGCTGTTATAGTTTTCTCAAGCAAATTTTACGTTCAGTAGTTTGCCGCTTGTCTAAACAGTCGGCTCTCAAAACCACTGTCGAGACATATTTGGGGCAGACATATTTGTACAGACAGACCGGCGTGAGAGAGAGAGAGAGAGAGAGAGAGAGAGAGAGAGAGAGAGAGAGAGAGAGAGAAAGAGGGAGATAGAGAGACAGAGAGAGAAAGAAAGTTTCACATAGTCTATAGCAATTTTAGTTTAGCAACGTTTGCCAAGGCATCTTTGGCTAGTATATTGTTAAAACAAAAAGCACAGTTATCCGATGGCGCGTTTTTATTAGTTTATAAGAAATATCATACTCTGGTATATGAAGGGCAGATTGAAATGTGGCTTACCGTGTCCAGTAGACCTTATAAAAAGATAACGCTACACCAAAATATTCAGTTCATTTTTAAGCGGTCGCGAATGGCACCTCTATCCATAAATTATTGGGCGACTACAGGCAGGTTAAAGTCAAAATCAGGTTGCCACGCATCTAAACGCGCATCAGAGTACCACCAGTCGACTGTGCCACCGGTTCCAAGCCACTGATTTATTTAAAGACGGACATCGCAGTGGACGACGAAGAATGACAACAGCAGCGAGGAATCGCTTTATTCGGCTTTGTCACCCTAGAGACTGGTTCACACCAGCTTTCTCGACGGCGCAGGCATTGCTCCAGTACGTTATGTGCCTGATCAAACTGTTCGGAACCCACTGCATGCCGCTGGACTTTGAGCACGACGACCACACCAAGGACCTGTCCTTTAGCGTCGCCACCGCCAAAATTGACGTCTTTGGTTCAGTCAACATAGTTCCTGGGCAGGTGACAATCAATGGAGACGTCTCTGGGTCAGTGGCGATTGAATGCGCAACGATACGTCAGTGAAATTCTTCATTTACATGTTCTTCCATTTTGAGATGCCAACAGACATCATTTTGAACAGGATAACGATAGACCCCACTCTGCACGGTTGACCACGCAGTTCGGGCTGCCCATACCATTTAGACCCGTCCTGGCTATTCTTTTCTGCAGACATGAGTCCTATAGAGCACCTATGGAATGAGCTGCAAAGACGAGTTTGTCGCCGGGACGCTGCTCCAGCCACTGGTGGTGATCTGTTCCAGGCACTCCAGAAGAAATGGGCAGCCATCCCACAGACCCACATGAGACATCTCATCGTATCCATCCCCAGGAGATGCCAGTTACTGATCCACACAAGAGAAGGCCACACACCAGACTAAACAAGAGGTATTCTTGAATGAAGTTTGAGTAATTTCACTAATTGCATAACTAAGATGTAGAATGCCAAACTGTGAGTATGTATGTTCTTTTCAGTAGCTCTGCGCTTTTTTGTTGTTGTTGTTGGTAGTGGGTCAGTATAAGTCCCTGTTACGTTTTCCAGTATATGTTAAGTCTTTGCAAGTAAATACAGGTTCTATGTTTGTGCCTTCGGTCTTATTTAGGCATTTACCAGGAGTTCTTATTTAAAAAAGGGTTCTTCCCTTCTTTCTTTCTTTCTTTCTTTCTTTCTTTCTTTCTTTCTTTCTTTCTTTCTTTCTTTCTTTCTTTCTTTCTTTCTTTCTTTCTTTCTTTCTTTCTTTCTTTCTTTCTTTCTTTCTTTCTTTCTTTCTTTCTTTCTGTCTTTCTGTCTTTCTGTCTTTCTGTCTTTCTGTCTTTCTGGCTTTCTGGCTTTCTGGCTTTCTGGCTTTCTGGCTTTCTTTCTGGCCTTCTGGCCTTCTGGCCTTCTGGCCTTCTGGCCTTCTGGCCTTCTGGCCTTCTGGCCTTCTGGCCTTCTGGCCTTCTGACCTTCTGGCCTTCTTTCTTTCTTTCTTAATCTTTTCTTTCTTCTTCTTTCTTTCTTCCTTTCTTTCTTTCTTTCTTTCTTTCTTTCTTGCTTTCTTTTTTTCTTTTCGTTCTTTCTTTGTCTTTCTTTCTTCTTTCTTTCTTTCTTTCTTGTCTTTCTTTTTCTTTCTTCTTTCTTTCTTCTTTTCTTTCTTCTTTCTTTCTTTCTTTCTTTCTTTCTTTCTTTCTTTTCTTCTTTCTTTCTTTCTTTCGTTGTCTTTCTTTCTTTCTTTCTTTCTTTCTTTCTTTTCTTCTTTCTTTTCTTGTCTTTCTTTCTTTCTTTCTTTCTTTCTTTCTTTCTTTCTTTCTTTCTTTCTTTCTTTCTTTCTTTCTTTCTTTCTTTCTTTCTTCGTCTTTCTTTTATTTTTCTCATTTGACTTTCCTTCCCTATTCTTAGAGTTGATTTTCAACGACAATTGTTTTACCCGTCAACGTGGAGTCTGGCACGCACGAAAATGCTCTCATATTTTATGAGACAGGAGTGGCATGTGTGCACAGATCATTACCAGTCCTAAGTATGTCTGGGTGTTTGATAAAAAAAGACGTGTAACTGCACTGGGTTACTCATATAATTATGGAACTGCTGATGTAGTGTTCGCTCTTTAAAGAGAGCTTAGCACGCTGTGTTATGGTTTACAGCAAGACTGCGATATCTGCCCCTTTTAGTCTGCACAACCGATGTAGGCTTTTGCATATTAGTCGTCTTTCACGACACATTAAATATAGAAAAGGGGACGGGGGAGGGGGACGGGGGAGGTGGGCGGGGATAGCAATGGATTTATTCTCATCGACATCATAATTTCCCCCCCCCCCGAAAGCCTCAACTCATCCGTTGCTCAGTGTTGGGGTTTTGCCACTTAGATGGGATATAGGACCCACCCCCCCCCCCCCCCCCCCCCCCCTCCCCCCCCCCCCCCCCATAGTGTAAGGATTTCGGCCTATTTGACTACAAATTTTTTTTCTTTTTTTTTTTCTTGGGTATCCTCGAAGAAAACATTTCCATTCCCTCTTGGGGATTCGAATCAGGGCTTCCTACATGAGAGAACTCAGCGATCTAACCACTTGGAATCAATGAACCCCAATTACTGATATAAATTTAGAAAAAAACAAACCTTACTGACTCTTGTTGACAAAATAATAATTTTGTGTTTGTTTTTTACAACAATAATTATGAATAGCATTTCACCTTGTTGGTTATGTGCCTTATTATGAGGGAGGTGGTGGGGGGGGGGGCGCTATTTCTTCCTCTACAGCCATGTCACAAGAGTCGACTTCTTGGTGGCTTCCTATGAAGTCAGAAAGCATCTGCCTCATAGGCAAAGAACTAACTGTCTACATTCAAAGGGCTAGATCTGTAAAACTTACGTGCATGCAACACTCAGGTTTTTCAACAAGGCTCGGTTTGTTTGTAATTCGTAACCCAGGTGACGTCACAGGGCAGTCTACAATTTTAGAGGGTGGTAAGACTGGGTTTCTCGGCTCTCCGATGCTTTTGACAACCCCAAAACTGGCCCTAATTCCAACCTAACTACGTCCAACGTGATTGCAGCCTAGGTCCCACGACTGCAGACAGCCTAGGTCCCATGATTGCATGCAACCTATCCACCACCCCCTAAAATATTAGACTGCCCCGTAACCTGTGGATTACCCCTGTTTGGGGTAGGATATTAAGAAAGCACCTAAGATCAAAGTCCAGAGGTGGACAAAACAATCAGTACTTTCCGCCCGGAGTTTACACCCAGTGACCGCATTGAAGACGAAGAAAAGGAGCAGTACTTCCTACAAAACGACGTGAAACAGTTTTCATTTGCTAAACAAATACTGCTCGCGTGACTGGCAACATTAGACACGTAAAGAAATTATAATGAGATACTGGTTGATGATGCTACAAGCGTCTACTTCAAATACTTTGCTGTCGACATCTGAGGCTGTTTGTTTGTAGCAGGGATCTGGGACCTGGTGGCTTGGACAATTTGATAAAACCTCCTCCCCACCAACCAACCCCCCCCCCCCTCCTCCTCCAATCACGGCCATTTTCCACTCATTATCATGTGTATACCTTCTATTTTCAATTATTTGTTTATGAATGCAATTTTATTTCAAATACGTTATATATATATATATATTTGCGCTTCAGCATATAATACAAAATTATTGATAACTATCTTAATTACTTCCTTACACTAATATACAATCTAAACTTTACAAGTCGCTGAGTGAAATACAAAAGATAGGGAAATTTCATACTAGAAACATCCCTGCAGATATAGATAATCTATTTCATGCGAACGAAAGAAAAAAATATAATCACATAAACACTCCCCATCTACAGACAATTTATGGGCCTTCGAACATTGTGAAGTATCTCTTGCATAAAGTAGTTTCTCTCGTGGGAGTGCGACAATCCCAAGGTCCCTGATTAGATATTACTTTAACAGAAATCAGTCTCTACCTACCACATTACCATCATGACCACTAAAGAACCAGCTCGGCCGATCTATCAAAACGGATGACGGTTGAAAAAAAAAAAACACGAAGTAACAGCTGACTTTAACAAATTTACGACGTAACTAAGTTACTCAGTCACATCATTTTGATATGACGTCATATCCTATTGAGACTCTGGAGATATGAATTTACAGAAGAAAACATATTTCGCGAAACGAAAACAATCAATTACGGAGGTTCCGAAAGGTGAAAAGAAAGTTGCCGAAAGAAACAAAGAAGGGACAGTTAAACTATTATGGCCGCATTTAAAAGATATACCAGGGAGCAGTTGAAGGCACGCGAACAAGAGGCAAACAACAAAATATGAGGTAAAATAACATACAGAGATGGACAAACAGCAGTCTGGTCGAGTGTACATCCAGTGCGAAGAACCTGAACCTACTGGAAATCTATTGCAAGCAACAGTCATTGTGCAGACGGCACCTAATTAACTGATTGAATATAAGTGTTAATGAATGAAGGATGTCTGGATGTCAGTATCTACTGTAGAAAAAGAAACATTAAATAGTCCACCACGTTTGACCCACGACACTGCCAGCAGTCTCCGGTTATATTTAAGGTCTGGTTAAGTTGTGCCAAGTGTTTGGCTAATACTGGCCTATGTGTGCCAGTTTACTGGCCTTGTATCCCTAACCAAATAAATTGTCCTCTACTCCTTGTCTTGTTTCCATTGCAGTCCTGTTGTTTTTAGCTTCAGTGTTTGGATCGTACTCAACACATATTCAGTATTTCATTAACATTTTTGTGTGTATCTCGTCAAGGCATTTCCTGATAGTTTTTTCCACGGGTATTGGTCGTGTCGCCCGTGGGTCACCGGGGCCCTCACGGGAAGCAAAGAATAGTGACACTGCACCCTACCAGGCATGTCGTATGAGGCGCCTAAGGGTAGGGTTGGGCTTGAGGTTGGCTACCTCATCCTGTAAAAACCATAGCCACAAAAACCAACCAACCATGGATAAGTCAAAAAGAGAAGCAAATAACATCCAGCCAACCAAGATGAGGAGAGGCTCTTCAAATAGAAGAAGTATGACACTGTGTGAAGATTTTTTTTTCATCGAACACCGGCTGTGAATTCCAGTGGAAGGTCCCGGTTAATCGTCCGCTTGGACTTTTGGCCTTCACCTGGACCTGATTTTTGCGTGTACAACGGTTTTTTTATTTCCCTGCCTCTTGGGCAGCTGTACGCCGACTTCGAAGGAAGACGTCAGGCCTATTTCTAGGGTGACTGTGGCCATTGTTTTGTGTGGGTCAAGACTGCCTGATTTGTGTGGTGTCCGCCTTGTCTCCTTCTCCGCAGGTATTGCCCCCGGAGTACCCCTTTGGGGCAACCCCCTGTGGAACAGTTGGCCCTCAAGGGAAGGCAGGGGCAGATCATGGGCATTCCCCGCCATCCAAGGAGGCTTCCATGCATGCAGAGCCGGCACATGGCGCTCTGGTTCTGGGCTCACCCAAGGAATCGTCACGTCCTGCACATGCCTGCTTAACCTCACAACCGTATCAGGCCTCCCTCTCGACAGGGGCTGCGCCCTCTGGAAGTCAGCGGGGAGCAGCCCGTTGGTTTTGGACTTTTGTGACCACACAGATAGGTACATTAGCCCGGCAGAATTTCACATCCTGAATCAGGCATATCGTTATCAGTTTTGTCCCAACACTCGGGCGAGTGGGGTCTTTGGGTGTGGACATTCGGCCTTTTGCATTTCAGTGCAAATTTTGAAAAAAAAAAAAAAAAACTGTGTGAAGAAAGCCGTAAGAAGTCCGGATCGTTGACTTACCTCCTCTCAGCTAGGAAAACCTCCAGAATTGGCACCTGGAATGTTACAACTCTCTATGATATAGGGAGAACAATGGAAGTAGCAAAGGAAATGAAACATTACAGAATTAGTATTTTGGGGTTATGTGAAACTAGATGGACTGGGACAGGGAAAAGTATTCTTAATTCAGGAGAAACTATTTTGTTCTCAGGACACACAGAGGAAAATTCGCCGCACAGTGAAGGAGTGGCCCTGATGCTATCAAAAGAAGCAGACAGGGCACTAATAGAATGGGAAGCTGTGAGTCCCAGAATAATAAGAGCATCTTTTAGAACAGTAAAACAGAAGGTGAACATGTCGGTAATACAGTGTTATGCACCAACAAATGATAAAGATGCATCTGTTAAGGAAGAATATGCAGCTTCAAAATATTATAAATAATGAAAGAAAGGGCAAAATAAAAATTTTGATGGGTGACTTGAATGCTAAGATAGGATCAGACAACACAGGTTATGAAGAAATTATGGGGAGACATGGTCTAGGAGTAATGAATGAAAATGGAGAATTGTTCACACATTTTTGTGCAGGTAACCAGTATGTTATTGGTGGAAGTATTTTTCCCCATAAAAGAATACACAAGGCAACATGGGAATCACCAGACCATAAGACAACTAATCAAATTGACCACATATGTATTAACAAAAAGTTTAGATCATCCCTTTACGATGTTAGGGCTTTCAGAGGTGCCGATGTATTTACTGACCATTTCCTGGTGATAAGTAAAATCAAGTTGAAACTAAAAAGATATATAACATCTTATAATCATAGAAACCAATATAATGTAGGCTTTCTCAGAGATAAAGAAATTAAGGAACAGTTCTCAGTTACGGTCTCTAATAAGTACCAGGTGTTGCAGCAGTTAGCTGAAGATGTCAACACAGAAGTCTGCTGGGATCAGATCAAAGGAATCTGGAATGAATCTTGCGTAGAAGTTCTTGGCAAGAAAGAAAGGAAACATAAAAGCATGGATAACACCAGAAACCATTAAACTGATTGAAGATAGGAAAAGTAAAAAGGCAGAATTAAACAATAGCAAAACTAGAGCTGCTAAAGCTAGAGCTCAGGAGAATTACACAGAAGCCAACAAGGAAGTTAGGAGGCATATAAGGGCAGATAAAGTGAAATATCTAAATGATCTAGCACAAGAAGCGGAGACAGCAGCAGCAAAAGGAAACCTCAGAGAACTTTACAGTAACACAAGAAAATTAGTAGGTAAATATAGTCAGCCAACTGGATCAATCAAAAATGGTCAAGGAAAGGTACTTACTAACACTAAAGATCAAATGGACAGATGGGTTGAATATTTTGAAATGCTTCTAAATAGACCAGGCCCAGAGGTTCCCCCAGATATCCAGCCTTTAGAAATGGAACTGGATATCCACTGTGAGATACCATCCAAAGAGGAAATTATAAAAGCTATAAATCTTCTTAAGGAAGGAAAGGCGTCAGGCCCAGATGGTATCCCAGCTGAAGCCATCAGGACCAACATAAACACATCAACAGAATTGCTACATAGATTATTCAGTAAAGTCTGGGAGACCGAAGAAATACCAGCAGACTGGAGAGAAGTATATCTTGTGAAACTGTCCAAAAAAGGTGATCTACAGGAGTGTGAAAACTATAGAGGAATTATGTTGCTGTCAGTTCCTGGAAAAATATTAAGTAGAATTATTTTGGAAAGATTAAAAGATGCTATTGATAAAATGCTAAGAGATGAGCAGGCAGGTTTTCGGTCAAACAGACCCTGTACTGATCAGATAGCCACATTACGTATTATAATAGAGCAAAGCATTGAACTGAACTCACCACTTTACATTGGATTTATAGACTATGAATAAGCATTTGACAGCATTGATAGGGAATCTCTCTGGAAATTGATGGGGCACTATGGAATCCCACAGAAAATTATCAACTTAGTAAAGGCAACATATAAAGACATGAAATGTCGAGTTCTATATGAGGGAAAGCTAACAGATGCATTTGAAATAAAAACAGGTGTGCGACAGGGATGTCTTTTGTCGCCTCTCCTATTTTTACTGGCTATAGACTGGACTATGAAAACAGTAACTGCTAACACCAAGAATGGAATTCAGTGGACCCCTACAAAACAGCTTGATGATCTGGACTTCGCTGATGATATTGCCCTTCTGTCCCATTCACGGAATCAGATACAAGATAAATTAAATATACTTAATGCGGGATCACAGCAGCCTGGTCTGAAAATCCATGAATGAAAGACAAAGATAATGAGAATAAATCAGGCAAATAGTAATGTGGTTTCTCTTAATGGCACCCCACTCCAAGACGTGGAGTCGTACACCTATTTAGGCAGTAATGTAGATAAAGATGGAGGAACTGATAGAGATATTAAAATAAACATACAAAAGGCAAGAGGGGCTTTCATAGCACTAGGGAATTTGTGGAGGTCAAAAGAAATTAAAAGAAATACTAAACTAAAAAATTTTAATTCTAATGTCAAATCAGTACTATTGTATGGGGCGGAAACATGGAGAACAACGAAGGCAATTACTAATAAATTACAGACATTCATTAACTGGTGCCTGCGCAGAATAGAGGGGATAAAATGGTATGATAGAATAACTAATGTAGAACTTTGGGAGAGAACTAAACAGGCTCCAGTGGATCAGGAGGTGAGGAAAAGACGCTGGCGTTGGACAGGGCACACGCTGAGAAAACAGGTGAACAGCATAACTAGAATGTCTTTGCATTGGAACCCACAGGGGCATAGGAATAAAGGAAGGCCAAAAAACACATGGAGAAGAGAGCTGGAGAATGAGGTTAGAAAGATTGGGAGGACATGGGGAGAGCTCCAAGTAATGGCGAAGGATAGAACGACTTGGCGTGAGTTGGTTGAGGGCCTATGCTCCATTGGGGGATAGAAAGGCAGAAGAAGAAGAAGAAGAAGATTGGTCGTGTACTACTCGTTTTAATTTCATGTTACATAAAACTGAGCTGAATTAAGAACCGATATTACATCAATCGTCGGCTCTGTGGCTAAGTTGATGTGAACGCTTCGTAATGCCGGGGGGCCGGTTCGATCCCAGCTACGGGCCATGCGCCTTGCATTGGTTTTGACAGTGGTATCAGGGAGCCGACCGTCCAGGAGCAATTGCAGACTACTGGACGTAAATTTGCCTAGAGAAACATCACAACAGCCAGAGGCTGCTGGGGTTGGTTCTGCAACGTCCTGTAAAGGATACGCAACTAACGTATTACATCAATCGGGACATTGTCATATTCGCCTTGTCATTATCTTCAGCCAGTAGCGAAGAGTTCCAAATCCGATGGTACCAGCACTAGTCTGATTGACTGTCTTTCTCGTCTTTCGTCTAACTGTTGAGAGTCGGCCAGATCCCTTGGTCACTTCCTGCTGCCCCATTGTCTGCAGACCGCAATGACCTGTTAGTGCTACAGTATTGTCCACTGGCTCCCGAAAGACAGTGACTCCACTTTAGCTCGTCATGCATCAGCTCACTACATAGTTGTGCAGCACCAACCCACTACCTGCCTGTTTGCCCTTGTCCAGTTCCTTTTTTATAAAACACAGGCCGACAATTAATAAGTAAAGCTAACTATATTATGGTCAAGACAAAAATGCCACCCTTTAAACCAAAGAGTGTCATTCAAATTGGAACCATTCATTTATGATCTGGCAAAATTGTACAGCTGCCCGGTCAGCAGAGAAGTAACAAATAATTTTTGGTTAGATAGTGACTATGGCATTGCAGTGTGCAGCCAAGGGTAAACAATAATTGTGCTTTGGCAATAAGAAGAAGAAAATCATCCCTAATATTTAATTGCCGACTGTGTTTTATCCTTGGTCTATCATTTTAAAAATTCTCTTATCATCTTATATTTCCATTTTTATACATTATTTAGCGCTTCATCATATAAATGTGACAGTGCCTCAAGTTTTTCTCATTTGTCTTACTGAATTATTTCTTTTCCTTCACTATTTTGTGCTTTTATCATGAAATATTTAATCATATAAATGTCAAAAAAGCCTCATATTATGTCATCTGTTTTGCGTAATTGTTTGTGTCTTCATCATTTAAATATGACAAAACCAGCAATCTTCTCACTTGTTTGTTTTAAGAAGTCTTTTATTATTATTATTATTATATTATCTAGAGTGAAATAGACCTCAGCTTCAAAATGTAATCTTTTTCAGATTGTAATATTTATAAATTATATTATCAAAGCAATGTTTCCCCGTTGTAAATTTGAACAACGTAGACACAAACAAAAGACTGCACAATTTATTGCCTGGCATATTTTACTGTATCTCGTCAGCTGCATTCTACAGTCACAATTGCATAAATCAAGTAGATAAGTGAATCCTTTATAACTGAAGTACAAATTCAACAACGATCAAACATGACTGCCTGTTCTACCAGGGCAGCCGTCAAATCAGAACCATATCTTTCTGTATACAGAGTTCCGGGCGCAGGTGACGAATCGCGGAAGCTTCAAGAAATCTTAGCGTTTTGCCATTGGTTGACGTATGAAGGATTATACGACGAGATACAGGGAAATATGTCAGGCAATAAAACCTGCAATCTATTGTTTGTGCCTTCTTTGTTCAAAATTATAATATATTTTTGTTTTCTTCTGGCTATTAACTCTTTGAGTCCCAGGGGGTTTTGCATCACAGGCCCAGGGGGTATTAAAGAGAGTCATAAAATCGGCGCATCATGCGTTCTTTGGGCTTCTAGGTAGGAATCTATGAACGTATGATGCGTTCCTTGGGACTCAAAGAGTTAAAAAGAATGTGGTTCGTTAAAGGCCTTGGAAGATAAGAAGGGTACTAAAGTCTTAGCTAACTGAGAATCACTGCCCTAGAGGCAAGGATTTCATTTCCAATTGCTCTGGGACCTAAACCGAAATTGAATACCAAGCGATGCGATGATAA
The DNA here is from genome assembly GCA_905116865.2 of Candidula unifasciata. Classification (NCBI taxonomy): domain Eukaryota; kingdom Metazoa; phylum Mollusca; class Gastropoda; order Stylommatophora; family Geomitridae; genus Candidula; species Candidula unifasciata. The sequence continues at coordinate 145,638 of CAJHNH020000928.1, read as the reverse complement.
GTAAAGTGTTTTGACCACATCACACATCTAGTGTCGAATGGTCTCTAACAATATCAGACAAGCATCATTTACCGCAACAAGCCTAAAAGCATGAAAAATTATACTTTTATTTACTAAAACGAGAAAAACGCATATTATTGAACTCATCACTCACGCCCTGTCCCCTTTCTGGTATGTTTAGGGCAGTCCCAAAAGTTGAGCAATCCCCTTCTTGCTGGCGATAATTTCCCAGCTCACTACATCTTCTTCAACAAGCTGTCGTTTATTGCCACAGCTACATAGTTATCAATCAGCCCGAGTCTTTGCTCGTGATCGTCCAACATCGTGCATCTGGAATTTGAATTGGTCTGAACGGTTCTCAAAATATTCACTGATCATCTTGGATTTCATCGATTTCTTTTGACTAATTATAATTACATATTTACTGTTATAAACGTATGTTAGCGTAACGGGTAGATACTTGACTGCCGATCCGAAGGTCTAGGGTTCAAATCGTCATCCAGGCGGACTATTTTTAAAAATATGCCTTCGCCCGGCTCTCTAGCGAAGTTGGTTAAACCTGACTTTCGCGGCGGCCGGGTGACGAACTCCTTGTGGTCCGGGTTCACTCGAGGGGGTAGGCAGAAAAGCCACATTTCTCCCAGATTAACGGTACCTATAATGGAATCAATGCCGAAGGGTTGCGATATCCATAGTACCGAGCCAAAGGGTTTACAACTCATGGTTTCTGGATACGTTAAAAAAAAAAAATAAAAAAATATGCCTTAGCTTCAAGGTTGACCCTGCCTAAGATAGGTACCAGGTAAGGTCCCGGAGAAGTATTAACGGTCAGAGTGTTGATAACCACCCTCCCCGGCCCCTGAGTACCGACTGATTTATAAACATTCCTTCTTAACTGATTCATCCTTATCATTTGTTGACGCGTAACACTATTACCGACATGTTCATCTTCTGTTTCGCTGTTGTAAATGACGCTCTTATTAGTCTAGGACTCATAGCTTCCTATTCTATTAGTGCCCAATCTGCCTATTCCGATAACATAAGGTCATCTCTTTCGTTGGGGAGAATATCCCTCTGTATGTCCTGAGAACAAAAACGTTTACCCTGAAATAGGATTACCTTCTCCCGCCCCGATCCATCTGGTTTCACATAATCCTAAAATACTAATCCTACGATGTTTCATTTCCCTTAATACATGCCAAAAATGGAAGCCACAAAAACCAACCAGCCATAGAAGAGTCAAAAAGAGTAACAAAAAAACCCCAGCCAACCAAGATGCCAGAAGGCTCTTATAATATAAGAATGATCACATGGTGTGTAATGAAATAAAGGCAGAAAGGGGTTAAATGAACAAGCATACATTTCAGACCACCACACGGCGTACTAATCCATCACTGTGTGAAATGACAGAAATAGGTGATTAGAAAGCCATGGCCTAGCCAGCTATGCAGAACACACCGCCATGACATCTGACAGTGAGGGATGAAACATTCGACGAGTGCCCGTGAACTGTGACCAGCGGATGAGATACGTTCATCCAGACGTGACCACCAAAGACAGGTGACAGAGAAGTGATGGAGAAGGTACGCCAAAAAGAGCGGGAACCGCTGGAGAATAAAGTTAGTCCCGGAACCGCTGGAGAGGACAGTTAGCCCCGGAACCGCTCGAGAAGAGAGTGAGGGCTTAGACCGCTAGAAAAAGACCGGTTAGGAGAAAACTAGTGCTTTACTTCGTTTAGAAGGTATATATTAAACTTGAGTTTAGCCAGAACAGTGGTTAAGTCGTAGAGAGTCATACGAATAGCCTGTATCCAGATAATACAGTGTTCATATACTATTGAATTTATGAAGCCTCTATGACTGGAATATTGTAAATAAACAGCTCTTGTGTAATTGTTACATCACTGGCTTTGTTCTTGAGTACGATTGAGGAGAGCTACGAACTATATTCATTCCACTTGGCCGACTTAGGCACATCTATTTCTTGGGGGATGTATAGGCACGACTGTGCCACAAGCGATGTGGATATTTGGATGCCGTGACCAACGACAGTCTTGTTGACATCAACATCTTTAACAGTCAAGACTGCTGTAACAAAATACCAAATAAGCTACCGCAACAAAACGTGAACTAAAAGCACGTTGATGATAGTACCTGCTGAGAAAAAAAAAAAAAACATTCGACAAACCCTTCATCAGATTGGAGAGACGTAAACCAGACCAACAGCCTGCACCACCTTTTGGAGCCAACCGTCTACACTAGAATCAGGGGGACACGCCCGTTCTAGCCTGGAGTAAACCGTCTACACTAGAATCAGGGGGACACGCCCGTTCTAGCCCGGAGCAAACCGTCTACACTAGAATCAGGGGGACACGCCCGTTCTAGCCTGGAGCAAACCGTCTACACTAGAATCAGGGGGACGCGCCCGTTCTAGTCTGGAGCCATAATATAAACTTTTCCTAACTTTACACACTCGGAAGACTATAGGAAAGTCAAGAACTGTGAGCTGTCCGATTTTACAAATAGGAACTACAAAATAAGCGCGATTTTAAAGAACCTTGAACATTAACATTAATTAGTTTAAATATATTGTGATTTTCAATTTTACAGTGGTGTAGGGAAAACCTTTTCTTATCTTTTCCTACCTTTCCCCATGACTGACTGAAATGGGATCGTTCGTTAAAATGGTTCAATAAATGTGGGATTGTAGGGTGTATAACAAGTAATTAGTTTCATTTATTACAATTTACTTACGCTATATTGCTGTGTACAGAGGTACCGCGCTCGCTACACATATTATATTGTTGTGTCTACATGTCATTTGTCCGACAATATTAAATATATACCTGTTGTTTTGTCCTTACCATTTAATATTTACATTTGGTTCTGCACTATGAACGTTTTTTTTATCGTGTTGTACTCTCTCGGAAAAGTGAAAATCCACACGTTCGGTTGTGGGTGAAGATTACAATACCTACATGTTTTATGTTCGCTAAGAGAGTTACTGGCCACAAAACCTCTCTTATACATTCTATCAGAATGATGACTGATTTGAGTTTAACCAGACTTTACGGAGGTACACAGTTAGAAACGTACTTGGCGATAAGCCAGTCCAAAGCATGACATGATTGGTAACTGAATATAGGCCGGCTATTTCTTTACAGAAGATGCGATATGCATTAAACAGAGGAAGCAACCTCTTAGGGAAGCAACAATAAACGCTGTGGACTATCACAGTAGATAAATGCCTGTAAATACAGGTGGTGGCATTGTACATTCGACTTGAGGAAATGCTACGATTGTTTCTGAGAAATTTCTCTCCAATTAATATACCTAACGGTATAAGAATTATTTATACTCTGTAAAGGTTATACCTTATTGTTCAGTCTATGTTGACTTTCTCAGAGATTCTATTTTCATCCTTTCTTGGGGAGATGACATTTTCGAGTTTTATTTTATTGATAACTGGGGATACATGGCATGTCATTTCTTGTATACAATGTTTTCAGGTTTGAGTTTATAAAGGAGGAATACAGATACTATTCCTTTATACTTCAACAACTCCGCACATTCATTAGGGATACCAGTGAATAAGAGGTTGTTATGCTAATACAACGAGGGAGCTGTATCGTTTTTTTTTTTTATGTCTTTAGAATTATTGAATATTAGTTATTGTATGCATGTCACGTTTTCATTATTCTGCATGAATTTTATGATGTTACATGTTATGTTGTATGCTTTCATTACGTGGCTAGATGTTCACATAAGGTTTAGTTAGGTAGCGGGTATAATTAGAGTAGTTTTTATAAAATTGAAGATAGGAAACAATTTTGTTAAAAAGTGTGAAGGGCGAATGTAATGAAATAAAGGCAGAAAGGGGTTAAATGAACAAGCATACATTTCAGACCACCACACGGCGTACTAATCCATCACTGTGTGAAATGACAGAAATAGGTGATTAGAAAGCCATGGCCTAGCCAGCTATGCAGAACACACCGCCATGACATCTGACAGTGAGGGATGAAACATTCGACGAGTGCCCGTGAACCAGCGGATGAGATACGTTCATCCAGACGTGACCACCAAAGACAGGTGACAGAGAAGTGATGGAGAAGGTACGCCAAAAAGAGCGGGAACCGCTGGAGAATAAAGTTAGTCCCGGAACCGCTGGAGAGGACAGTTAGCCCCGGAACCGCTCGAGAAGAGAGTGAGGGCTAGACCGCTAGAAAGACCGGTTAGGAGAAAACTAGTGCTTTACTTCGTTTAGAAGGTATATATTAAACTTGGAGTTTAGCCAGAACAGTGGTTAAGGAACTCGTAGAGAGTCATACGAATAGCCTGTATCCAGATAATACAGTGTTCATATACTATTGAATTTATGAAGCCTCTATGACTGGAATATTGTAAATAAACAGCTCTTGTGTAATTGTTACATCACTGGCTTTGTTCTTGAGTACGATTGAAGAGAGCTACGAACTATATTCATTCCACTTGGCCGACTTAGGCACATCTATTTCTTGGGGGATGTATAGGCACGACTGTGCCACAGGTGCGAATAAAAGCCGAAAGGGGTCCGGATCGTCGACGCACTTCATTTCACCTTTTCACATAGAACTTTGTACGATGTAAAATGAACATTAGAGATAGTTTCAAAATGAAGAAGTGGTCCAGTAGAGATCTAATGTTCTTTACACATCGTACACAGCTCTAACATTCCAGAGGCCAGTCGACGATCCGGACTCCTTTCGCTTTCTTTGCACCGTATGATCTTTCTTATGTTATAACAGCCTCCTCTCATCTTGACTGACTGGGTTATTCTTGTTTCTCTATTCGACTCTTCCATGGTTGATTGGCTTTTGCTGTTATTGTCTTTGCAGGATGAGGTAGACAATCCCAATCCTAACCATACATACACTTAGTCGTCCCTTACGACATGCCTGGTAGGGTGCAGTGTTACTATTTTTTGATTTCCGCGAAGGCCCTAGTAGCACACGGGCTCAATAACTTTTCTGTCATAAATTTATAATATCTGTGATGACAGGAATTGGAAATTCTTTGACTGAGTCACTGAGCGACTTAGGCGTTGTGAGTCCGACTCGTAATTCCAACGTGCCGCGATCGAAACCCACTGCTGGCGGCCTGGATTGTTATCGTGGTATGGGGCGTTGCCGGTCGATCCAGCCTAAAATGGGTACTAGAATGGCTGTCCTGGGGAAGTTAACACGGCCGGCGTAATGATGATTACATTACCCACCTAGTGCGGATGGTCTGGAAAAAAAAAAGGCACACTTCCTATATACCCGATGCGCCTAAAGGCGTGACAAGGGATCTTTACTTTACTTACAGTGACTTTGCTCTGTGGTGAGGGGCAGACGAAGTGCATGGGGGTTCACAGCAAAGGCGAATGGACGTCGCTTGGCGCAACAAAGCCTGGCATATGATATCACAACGTCTGGTTTGAGAATGGAGGTGGGGGCAGTCACTGGTGCCTTTCGTTGGCTTGACAATCAGCTGTACACACATGTCGTCATTGTAGCTGACTCACAGAGCATGCTGAGAAAGGTGGTGAAGGCATGCTCTGTGCAGACTGGCAAGCATCACTTCAGAGGTCCCGGGTAGTTAACATCCTTTGGATATTTTCTCCAGGTCCCGCCGGTGTGTTGGGAAATGAGCATGCAGATAGACTGGCTGGTTCTGCACCATTTGGCGGTGAACTGATATATGACTAGCTGAATGTTGTGAGGGCTCGTTGGAAGCGAGTGAACAGTGCCGAGGAACAGATAGACCATTATGGTCTGAGAAGAATGGCACTGCGAGGAGTTACAATGGATCTGGCCGACGCTTGACACTAGGGGGAGGGGCGAGACGGATATACAATCAGACTGTTACTGGCACCATCGGAATTTTAACTCTTCGCTTGCTGCTGAAGATGGGGACAGAGCGCTTGTGGGAGTGTCCCGAGTGCTGTGATGTCGATTCTTAATTCAACATTCAACATTTAACAGTGACGGAGTCACTGTAAACGATGTATTTTCTGATATGTAGATTACATAAGCCAGACGAAGCGTTTAAAAAAAAAATAGTTGCAGTTCTGAAAAGCCTGAGAAAAACTCACTCATCCTGGACTTGGGCAACTGTTTTGACAGAGAATGTTTGTGCAGTTATTCTAATGTATGTCTATATAGATGCCTTTGTGTGCGTTTGGTAATGGGGTATCGATTGGGCGACTTCTTCATTCAGAAATTCAGTTTTTATCCAAAGCTTTCTCATGTGGAAAAATTCTTACAATCGGTTCTAAATGTTATATATCTCGAAAACTCCTATTCGGATCAAGATGAAATTTTGCACGTTGTCTTAGATTTCTAAAGTCCTATGTATTTCAAAATCACAGTTGCACAGGTGCTGTTTTTTTTTTTTACACCGACGAGTTTATTTGGTCTTTTCCAGATTAATAATTTGTGTACACCTTGTTTAAAAAAAAATTATATGTACATGAATTGACACAAATCGTTTATCAACCAGCATTATGGCTGTACTTGAGGAGTTCACAGGTTGCTTTTGGCATTTTGAAACAAAAAGCAGAACCGAAACAGCGCTTTGGTGAAAATCGACAAAATTACTTTTAGATGACTTTGGTGATTGCGAACGATATTATCACGCCGACAGATTAACACCATACATATATGAAAAATACATATAGACGACGAACTGAGCGTAGGACGAATATATCTCCACAAGGAAAAAACAGAATTCTGGGCACAAGGAAAAACAGAATGCGGGTATTAGGAAAAACAGAATGCTGGGTATAAGGAAAAATAGAATGCTGTGCATAAGGAAAAACAGAATGCTGGTCATTAGTAAAAACAGAATGCTGGGCATAAGTAAAAATAGAATGCTGGTCATAAGGAAAAACAGAATGCTGGGTATAAAGAAAAACAGAATGCTGGGCACAAGGAAAAACATAATCCTGGGTATAAAGAAAAACAGAAGGCTGGGCATAAGGAAAAACAGAATGCTGGGCATAAGGAAAAACAGAATGCTGGGCATAAGGAAAAACATAATCCTGGGTATAAAGAAAAACAGAAGGCTGGGCATGAGGAAAAACAGAATGCTGGGCATAAGGAAAAACAGAATGC
>CAJHNH020000928.1:116003-136003 GCA_905116865.2 Candidula unifasciata | reverse complement strand
GATGTGCACGCAAAATTCAAACTCTGAAACAAGTTTAAATAAAGTCCAGAAGTGAACGAACAACCAGAACCTTCCACAGGAGTTTACAGCCGGGTGAATGTTCAGAAGAATTAGATTGTTCTTCCCTATTTTGACGTACTGTTGTGAAAATTAATTCATCTCGAAGGTTAAACTTGTCGATCACAACAAGTTTAGGAGGAACTCTTTATTTACGTGCGATGATAATTTATCATGGCCCGGTTTGGCCAGTGCATTATTGATTTTAGATATCGTTGATATTCTAGATCTCGTGTCTGAGATAACCTCTGACCTTTCTTTCCCCGTAAGGACGACTTAACATCATTACAGGTCCTGAAGAAAGCAATACACATGGCCCTTGTCTGCATAATCACTCTTAGAAATATGATGTGAATTATAAACAACATCATCATCATTCCATAACACTGGATGTCGTTGCGTCACCAGTTGCTGTTGACTGTCTGATCAAATTCCTCAGTTTTGACGATCAGATACAATGGACTTTCATTCAAAAGTTTGCGTCTCGGACAGTATTTTAACACAGGCAGGGCTCACTCTTCTCTCTATGTCCTATACTTCCCGTCCTTTTTAGGACGAAATTGTTAGTTATTTGAAGCCCTACATTGGCTCTTGTCAGGGGCCGCAATATAGCCTGGCCATAAATATGGCCTAAAGGCTGAACGCGGTTTCTGGAACCTGTCCACGGTGATCCTCACCCGCATGGTGGCACATTGTGTCATCGGGTATTTATCGCTTGTGTGATGGCCTGGTGGGGTAGAAAGTCAGTCAGTCAGTCAGTCAGTCACTCTCTAGATGGCCATCTCCTCCATTTGCCTGTATCCACAGGGATACAGTTTCTGCACCAGGGGTAGATGGAGTTGGCCTGTGCCACCACGGGGTAGCCCCAATTTTTGCTACTCACCTTCCTAGGGAAAGCAGCTGCCCCAACGCTGCTGGCTTCGGTGCCAGGCTTGAGCACACCGTGTAGAATAACATAAACATTTATTAATTGATGTCTCCGGAGTTACGTAAAAAAAAAAACCACTTGGTTAATATTAGACTTTTGTGGTGAGGTATTAGATAGTTAGTTAGTTAGTTAGTTAGTTAGTTAGTTAGTTAGTTAGTTAGTTAGTTAGTTAGTTAGTTAGCTAGCTAGCTAGTTATAAAGCTAGCTAGTTAGTTAGTTATAAAGTTAGTAAGTTGGCTACCTGGTTCTCAGACGGGCCTGTGTGCCCAATTTGTAACCCTTTGGAAAAAAAAAGTTTGTTCGTTCGTTCTCTAATTGAGTTAGTTAGTGAAGTTAGTTAGTTGAGTTAGTTGGGTTAGTTGAGCTAGTTGAGTTAGTTGAGCTAGTTGGGATAGTTGGGATAGTCGGTTTAGTTGAGTTAGTTGAGTTGGGTGAGATAGCTGACTTACTTGAGTTATTTAGTTGAGTTAGTTAGCTGAGTTAGTTGGCTGAGTTAGTTGGCTCAGTTAGTTTTGGCTGCGTTAGTTGGTTGATTAGTTAAGTGAGTTATTTGGTTGAGTTTGTTGGTTGAGTTAGTTAGTTTAGGGAGTGAGTTAGTTAGTTAGATAGTGTTAGTTAGTTAGTTTTTGTGTTAGTTAGTTAGTTAGTTAGTTAGTTAGTTAGTTAGTTAGTTAGTTAGTTAGTTAGTTAGTTAGTTAGTTAGTTAGTTAGTTAGTTAGTTAGTTAGTTAGTTAGTTAGTTAGTTAGTTAGTTAGTTAGTTAGTTAGTTAGTTGTGCAGCGATGCGTTTAGATTATTTAAATAGCCTATCCAGCAAGCAATGGAAATCTTTATCTAAAGGGGTGCTAATGCTGTAGATAAACACATATGAGCGAAACGCCTAAGAAACTCATGCAATTTAATGTTTGGAAAAGTACCCTTTCGTTACTTAGTTTTTTAAATGGACTGGCACTCGAGACAACAGATCATGACCTCCAAGACTGTCCCAAATACAACATATCAAGACAAAACTTTTGGTCAAGAGAAACATCGGTGCAAGTCAAACTTTACGGTGCGCTGAGTGAATTACAAAAGACAGTAAAGTTCATACTAGAGACAGCATTGCAGATATAGATAATCTTTTCCACGCGAACGAAAGAAAAAGAAAAAGAAGAAGATACTCAATTACCTGTAAGCATAAAGATTATTTTCTTTGAACTGGTGTCCATTTTTTACATATACAGCAAAAAAAGGCAACATGTAAACTGGATGTTTGCCTACATTATTTAAAAATCAATTTAAAACACAAATTCTTGTAAGAGCAAGAACATGATTATTAATAGGTTGCATGTCAAATGTCAACAACTGAAACCGAACAACTTCTGGGTTATAGATTTCTAAATTTAGTCACGACTTGTGCAACAGATTTGAAAAAAATAATATCAGACCTTGGTTTAGAATTGCCAGGGCCATTTGGTGTCATGTGTTGGACTTCAGTAATTTGAACGTAGGGTGTCTCTTATGAATCGAAAGATCCAGATGGTCTAACAAGATGGTCTAACCATTTATTATTTTATCTGTATGCTTTTTCTCTATAGCTAACTTCAGTGAGTCGCCATAGAATACTGTCACAGTACATGGTCCAGCATAGATATTATACTATGCTGGATTGATTTGATTTGATTCAAGAACCGACATCACAACACTCGGAGAGTTTCCATTAGAGCTCTGTTTCCATCTTTAGCAGCCAGCGAAGAGTTCCGATATTAATGGTGCCAGTAGACTTCCGATTAAATGTCCGTGTCTAGCCTTTCCTCTGAGCCTCGAGCATCTGCCAGAACCTCTCGTCCCTCCCTGCTGCATCAATCTCAGAAGACTGTGGTGATCCATCTGCTGCTTCGAACTGTACACGCTCTCCCACAAGGCACTAACCACGTCTGCCATATCATGTATCAATATTCCACTAAATTGTGCAGAGCCAGCCAGTCTGTCTGCCTGTTTTATTTTCCAACACATCAGCGTGATCCTGTGAAATAATCAAGCCAATACTCCTCACCCATGTCCTCCGCAGCGAGGCATGCCACTCTGCACGAAGCATGCCTATCCCGATCTTCCTCAGCATGCTTTCTGTTACAATCACGATGTGTGTGTGTATGTGTGTGTGTGTGTGTGTGTGTGTGTTGTGTTCTCCAACCAGCGGAAAGCTGCAGTGTCCGCCTCCACCTCCATTCTTAAGCTGGATGTTGTGGTACTGCTTTTGCCTCTTGACACTGAACCGTGCGTGTAAATTATTAGATCTTCTGAGCGAGCATTATCTTAAATTATTTGTGGAATTTCCACAAACCGTGGCACCTGCTGGCATGTCTCTGCATTCGGGTCTCAGTGTGATTATGACCCTACACAAGTCTAACTATTCAGGTGGCACTTTGACCCATTTCTCTCCTCGCCTAATGTTCTCAAGGTTGCAAACCTGTCTGATTGTGTCTTCTGCCGGAGCCATCCATGACTTTCCTTTTATCAGCCGCTGACCCTTAACTGTACCTAGAGCTTCGTGCAGAGGGTGGTCTGTGTCTGCAGATACCCTGAAATATTTTGCCTGCAGCACCTTGTGAATAACCTGCAACCGTCGACAAACCAAGGATGTATCGCATACGCACGACAGGGATGTTTTTGGTGGAACCTAGAATGACCTGCATAGCTGAGTTCTGTGTGTGCTCTAGTTTGTCCACCTAACTCACTGAGACATTAAGCAGTCCCAGGCCTTAATCAACCACTGACAGGTTCAGGTGCTGATGTAGCGAAATGCATTCTTTGCTCTATGCCAATTGCAGTTATATTTTTAAGTGCACGAAGTCGTTTTTGGCATCTTCTCACAACACTCTGCATATGGTCCTTAAAGGGCAGGCTCCTGTCAAATGTAATTCCCAGATGCTTAAATTTGCTCTCTCTGTTGACGTTTTTTACCGTCTGTCACGATACTTAGAACAGTAGCTTTAACGATTCTGTTGTCCAGAGAACACCACAATACAGACGCTTTTTCTAGGTGGACGACAGCCCTCATTTCTGTACACCACTAAGTCATTTTGTCTACTGTCGCTTGTTGCTCCCGGGCTGTTTGTTCACTCCCCCCCCCCCCTCCCGCCTATATGCAAGTATACCATAAGCAAAAATAAGTATCCTTCCAACTCCTGGTGCTTCTAGGCTTGTAATCTTGCTCGTATACATGTTAAAGAGCACACTCGAGATGGCGGATCCCTGCTGCAGTCCTGGGGCCAAGCTGCATGGTTTTGAGGTCCATAAGCGCAGTCGGAGAGCAATCCGGCGTGAATACAGGACAGCTGCAACCCAATTCACCAGCCAAGGACAGACCTTCTCTTTCTTCAGTGCAGTCATCAAGATGTCGTATCTTACTCTGTTAAAAGCATCCTCGAGATCTAGTGCTACCGCCATAGTTTCCTGTCTGTTCTGGAACCCTTCATAGACGTTAAAATGCATAAGTAGCTGCATTTGCATATGTGTACTTTCCTGGCATGTAGCTTCCCGGACCCTTTGGGAGAAGCTTTATCCATTCTAAAAATTCTTGCAGCTTTACAGAAAATATCTTCTCCAAGATCTTCTCAAATGTGTTTTGTAAGGTGATGATTCTGAAGCCACTGAGCTTTGAATGATCCTTAAAAGTTTTTAGTAGTGGGATAAGATAGCTCTGCACCGATCATCCTATGCTTGAGAGATAGCAGAACTACTGTATGGATTATCTGCTTCGTCATCTGCATTTGATCTTTAAAAGGGGCAAAAGGGGAGAGGGGAAGGGGGGGGGGGGTCGCATTGTGTAATGGAAAACAAAAGGGCTGCCTTTCGACCCAACTTATCCCATTTTACACATATCTGGGGCAAAAAGTTTGCCGGAAACTACACAGAAAGTTTGTGTTTTTCAACTCTGTGACTTTGACAAGACTCCCTATGCAATACATATATTTCATTTCTAAACTCATATACCCATATACTCGCATTTGCTATTTGCCACAACTACAAACTATTTAATCTTTTACAAATTGTCAGACATTATATCAGCCAGAGTGTGGATCTATCTCGTTATTGAAATATTTTTTTTTGTATATTTTATTTTTACTTTTCAATCTCCCGCCTTCAATTTTCCCCAGTGAATAAAAAAAAAAAATCCAAATTCAGAAAATCATCGATTTTCTGCTTCCTCGTCTTCCTTCGCTTCTTCTTCTCCTCCATTTCTACGCCTATATTTCACTAGGTTGCTCGTGTGCTCTATCTCTTTCTTCCTCGTTCCCCGTGATCTGTCTCAGTTTTGTATTACATGCTTTAGTGATTTCTCTCTGTCTCTCCCTCTCTCTCTCTCTTGTGTGTGTCCCCGTATGTGTTTGTCTTCATGTTTGCCTGTGTGTTTATGTGTTCTGTCTGCGGGTGTGTCTATGAGGCTGTATGTATGTATCTCTGTGTGTGGGTGTCTGTATGTCTGTCTGCGTGAGTGTATGTATCAGCATGTGTCTGTCTGTCTGTGCATGTCTATGTGTGTTTCTCTGTGTGTATTGTGTGTGCCCCTTTGTTGTCTGTATGTGTCTGCATGTCAGAGTATATGTTTGTGCGTGCTGAATATATGTGTCTGCGTGTGTATTTCTATGTGTTTGCATGTGTATGCACTTCTGCGTGTTTGTCTCTGTGGGTGTCAGTATGGGTTTGTCTGCCTGTTTGTCTGTGTGTGTGTGTGTGTGTGTGTGTGTTTGACTGCGTGTGTGTCTATGTGGCTGTATGTATGTGTCTGCATGTTTGTCTGCGTATGTGTGTGTGTGTGTCAGTGTGTGAGCACGAATGTAAATATGTGTGATGTGTGTTTCCCTGTGTGTGTTTATATGTAAGTGTCTGTGTGTGTGTCTGTATTTTTGTCTGAGTGTATAATATTCATAAAATGCCAATTCTTTGTTTCTCCCTCCCTCTGTGTCTCTCCCTATCTCTCTGTTCTGTGTCATTAATCACCCCTCTCTCTCTCTGTCTCTCTCTCTCTCTCTCTCTCTCTCTCTCTCTCTCTCTCTCTCTCTCTCTCTCTCTCTCTCGGTTAAACCCTGACTTTTTTGAAGCACTCTCTCCAAATCTATATTTATCTCCCCACTTCTCTCTCCCTCTCTTTGTTCATGTATATTCGTGTTATCAATCCCTATCCATTTTTTTTCTCTCAATCTCTCTCTCTCTCTTTCTCTCTCTCTCTCTCGTTTTATCTATTTCTCAATATTCACGTGTTATCCATATCTATATTTCTTTTATTCTCCAACACCCCCTCTCTCCTCCTCCCTGTCATTCTTGATTGCTCTCTTTTCTAGAATATCTCATGTTATCAATCCTAATTTTTCCGTCCGCCTTCTTGTCTGAATCGCCGAAGTCATTGCATCATAACATACATCCATTCCCGAAAGTTGGAGCTCAATGATAGCCCGTTCACCGGTGATATTTGAGACTGCTCGTTGTTGGTCGGCATAGTTATTACTTCCCAGACATGGCGTCATATGGCCAGACATAACCGATATTTCAGTAACTGATGACCTTCAGAACAAACGTCCTTGCACCGAACAGTGATAAGTGCAGACTATGTCGCATACTTCAAAAATAGCAGCTGTATTTCACCGAATAATCGTACAGTGAAAAGTGCAGACTATGTCACACACTTCATAAACCATGACCGGTTTCACCCAATATTCATAAAAAGAATTAGAGAGAAAGACCGTCGCAAGTGACAACACGAAATTTGAAAGCTACAGTTTTCATAACAAGAATTGAACCTGAAACCTCCAAACGACCACAGGACCTCGTTGTAGGAAAATCTGGGACTTATATAAATGTGTGCTCTAAAATAAGTCGGTACGAGGGTCTAAGGTTCGAATACAAATCGAGCGAGGTGAAAGTCCTGGCAACTTAGCGGTTAGACGCTGACCTGTAAGTTCATGGTTCAAATCCGTGTCGAAGTGCATTTGTTGGTTATTTTTACGATAGTCTCCCCATTTGCACACCACCAGTTGTAGGTCAACTCCATTGATTAGTTGGTTGGACTAGTCTACCAAGGTTGAGGTTTTGGGTGTCGCAGTTTGTTGTTGTTGAAAGAGACGGCCTATGACATAGGTTTTGACACTCTCTGGGGGGTGGGGGAAGAGGGGGGGGGGGTTGTGTGTTAGACCCACTATCTAAATGTTTTAGAAGTGTTGAAAGCTCTGACATGGTGAAATATACAACACGCGGTATGAGCGCGAGTGCGGAATATCCCCGTGACCTAGTGTGAAAATATATATGTGTGTGTGTGTGTGTGTGTGTGTGTGTGTGTGTGTGTATTATACATATATATTACCTTCTATATATAGTACGGAAAGGTGGGGGGGGGGGGTGGCGGCACACGTCGCACAAGGGAATTCCCTAATCTATAACAGTTTAGTGGTTGTACATTAGTGGATTTAGTTTGGAGGAAATCGGAGCACAAGTTGGTATATCGTGAGTGAAATAATGGCAATAAGCACTCAAAATTACTGGGTATGTCCGAAATTCTCTGCAACTGACAGGCATTTCCAGATCAACGTTCTTGTTATCTTCCAAAGTGCTTCATTTCACTACATATTCGCTTTCGTAATTTGATTTTTCCTGTGTTTGCACTCATTATAATATTTCAAGGAGTGTTATCATGGCCATCCATGTTTCCTCAACTTCACCCTCTTTTTGCAGTTCTCGTTAAATTTTTGATGAAGCAATTGTCAACCTCTTCTTCTGCCTCTCTAGCTCTCGACGAAAACATGGACCCTCAACTAACTCACGCCACATCCTTCTATCCTTCGCTATCGCTTGCGGCTCTCCTCATGTCATCCCTATCTTGTCAACCTCGCGCTCTAGCGCCCTTCTCAATGTGTTTAACATTCCAGGTGCAAGGTCTGGAGATTTTCCTTGGTGAGAGGAGGTACGTCGACGATCCGGACACCCTTCAGCTTTCTTCACATCCTGTCATACTTCTTCTACTAGAGAAGCCTCCCCTCATCCAGGTCCATGTCCTTTTAAGGAAAAAAAAATGAAAAAGTCGACCACTTTCAGACTGCTGCTGGCTAGCCGAGGCTGCTAACAGTCTCCGCCTATATTTGTGGTCTGGGTTATTTGTGTCACGTTCGTGACTAAATTCTAGTATTGCGCCATTTCTGAGCTTAATGCTTCCATTAGGTTCCGACCGCTCGTCCTGCACTGTTGTTAGCTGTTCACCTCATCTTGGTTGGCTGGGTTTTATCGTTTCACTTTTTGACTTCTCCATGGTTGGTTGGTTTTTGTGGCTATTGTTTTTACAGGACGAGGTCGCTTTTGTTAAAAAGATCCAAAGTGTGCTCACTACCCGTGACATTGCAACCTCTAAAGAAGTTATAATTAGGGCCTCAGTAATGACTACACCAGCCTGCTTTAATCTGCAGTCCTGTGCGGGTAAAGCTTTTACGAAATAGTTATGTAGAACACAAAACTAATAAATATGTCAGAGACAAAATCTACACAATTGCGGGACATCATGAGCCTCTCTCGGCAGTGGTAAAACGTGGCAAGCTAGCTTGGTTCTTGCACAGATGAGACATGATTCGATTGCAAAGACAGTTCAAGGAAAAATTGGAGAGGCTGGCTGGGAGTGGTGGGGGGGGGGGGAGAGGGGGTAGTCGAAGAAGAGGAGTGCAAGAAATGAATCTGGATTGAAACAACCAGAAATTGGCAGGACTAAGTTACAGTACACTTTAATTCACCAAGCGGAAGACAGAGAAAGATATGGCGGGTGTTTCTGCTAGTGCTTGCTTCAATACATTGCCACGACCCTAACGGGTCATTGTCTTTGTTATGTTATGTCAATGTCAGGACATATGATGCTACAATCATTTTATATAGACCAATCTGCACTCGATAGGTGATGTAGTCAATGTCACAAAAGCCGACTATGCATCTCAAGACATTGCCTTGTACCTATTTTAGACTGCCCACTTTCGAAACATGGTCAATTTTGAAAGGAAAAAAATCCGGATGTTTACTTATTTTGTATTGTTAAATTATCTTTTACAGGCAGTCAGTGCCTTATTTATTATGTATGACGCTTCCGTCCAGTCATTTTTTTTTTTTTTTTACGCCACTTTTTTTTTTTTTCTAGTTAATAACAGTACCATGCTATTTTAATAAGTGCGGCTATAATAATGATAGAAGTACTAACAATTTTTACAACTAGATATTGCCGCTGTAGTTGAAGGTCAACCGTGACTGGAGGCGAAACTGAAAGGGGATACAGTCTGTTGACAGTCAAGCGAGATGGTTAAGTTAGTTGCGTATCCTCTACAGGACGTTGCAGAACCAACCCCAGCAGCCCCTGGCTGTTGTGTGGTTTCTCTAGGCAAATTTACGTTTAGTAGTTTGCTATCGCCTCTGGACGGTCGGTCTCCTGATACCACTGTCGAAACCAACGCAAGGCACATGGCCCGCAGTTGGATCGAACCCGACACCCCAGCATTACGAAGCGTTCGCATTGACTAAGCCACAGAGCCGACTCAAGCGAGATAAGCCAATTATTAAACCTATTTGTGTTAGAGAGGTTACATGTAGATTCTGAAAGAAGTTAAATATTATAGAGAGGTTACATATAGATTCTGAAAGAAGTTAGATATTATAGAGATGTTACATGTAGATTCTGAAAGAAGTTAAATATTATAGAGAGGTTACATGTAGATTCTGAAAGAAGTTAAATATGATAGAGAGGTTACATGTAGATTCAGAAAGAAGTTAAATATTATAGAGCTTACATGTAGATTCTGAAAGAAGTTAAACATTGTAAGTATCATCAATGATTGTTCATTACAGGCAGTGCATAAGCGAGTTGCTGTTCGCTATTGTACACGTGTTCTTACATGGAGATTGATAGACAGATGAACTGGCCTGCTAGATTTAATGTCTCTATGTGATGCTTTGCCTAATAGGCTAAAATTCTTTTTCAATGTGTACCTTCGCGTAGAGGTTCTGATAGCAGAAACAAATTGTTTCTTACATACAAAGCCTGCTGGTGTGTTTTTCAGAAAATAAACCTCTGTTGAGTATGATAATTTTATTTTGTTTGTTCAGTTCAGATTAAAACTTGTAGTTGTTCCCACATTCTGACTGAGTGTTGCCTATGCAGTTATGTTTTGGCTGTTGATGTTAAACTTACTGTATGCCCACGCACTGCCTGGGTCGTGAGGCTCGTTTCGTACCCCATGCACGAGAAGAATATTTGTCTTCCCTTTACTAATCATGTTTTCGTAGTTCAGTGGAGAAATGCTCACTTGTACTAACCCTTATTTCTTGCTTGTCTCTTGGCTTGCTTTCCATACGTTTCCCGCTAGCTTATATATATCGTTCGGTCTCATCTGAACGACCATTCGCATCAAAAAAAAAAAAAAAACTCCAGCGACGACCCTAGCGATTTCAATTTTTTTTATGCACATGTGAACTGAAATACGCAGTCAGTGAAATGAACCCGCGGTTTTCAGAACACAAGGAAAACGATGTAACTACTCAGACACTAAGAACCAAACATACCTGATACATCATTTCCCTCCCTTAAATCCCTATTGGGAATCACAGGCTGAAATAACAGATACACCTAACTAACTTGAGTGGTAACATTAATAAGGTCAAATGCATCCTAATCCGCACACGATCAACAAGAAATCCTATAATCCTCCTGCCAGACATTGAAGGTAATGCAATATTTCTATCACTAATTGTATTATTCTAAAATAGAAAGATTGGTTTTCTTTTTCAATAGGGTATTATTTGTTATATTCAGAAGCGAAATTTTTCTACATATGCTCATCTGGACAGGAGGCTGTGTGTAATTAGAAACAGGGACACTAATGAACACAGAGGGATATTAGAGGAAATATGGATGGCAGGGAAGTTCCCCAAGGAAATCTTATCTAACAGCACTCCATTAATCCTACTTAATTTCTGTGTGTTATTCTGAAAAAGAGATATACACAGATGATGATTGAATTCTCATAGGGCAAGAAGGGGTTCCTTTAGGTAAAGAATTGCTTTTCTCATGTCTCCTGCCTCTCTCTCTCTTTCTCTCTCTCTCTCTCTTTCTCTCTCTCTTTCCCTCTCTCTCTCTCTATCTCTCTTCTCTTCTCTCTCGTTCTCTTCTTCTCTTCTCTCTCTCATTCTTCTCTCTCATTCTCTCGTCCTCATTCTTCTCTCTTCTTTCTCTCATTCTCTCTCTCTTTCTTCTCTTCTCTTTCTTCCCTCTTCTCTCTCTCATTCTCTCTCTCATTCTTCTCTCATTCTCTCTCTCATTCTCTCTCATTCTCTCTCCTTCTTCTTCTCTCTTTCTTCCTCTCTCTTCTTTCTCTTTCTTCTTCTCTCTCTCTTCTTCTTCTTCTTCTTCTTCTCTTCCTCTCTCTTCTTCTCTCTCTCTTCTTCTCTCCTCTTTCTTCTTCTTCTCTCTCTCTTCTTTTCTCTCTCTTCTCTCTCTCTCCTTCTCTCCTCTTTCTCTCTCTCTCTCTTCTCTTTCTCCCTCTTCGTTCTCCTCTCCTCTTCTTCTCTTCTTCTTCTCTCTTCTCTTCTTCTCTTCTCTCTCGCTCTCTCTCTTCTTTCCTCTCTCTATAATTCTCTCTCTCTATTTCTTCTCTCATTCTCTCTCTTCTTCTCTCTTCTTCTTCTCTCTCTTCTCTCTCTCTTCTCTCTTCATTCTCATTCTTCTCTCTCTTTCTTTCTCTCTCTTCTTCTCTCTTCTTCTCTCTCTCTTCTTCTCTCTCTTCTCTCTTTCTTCTTCTTCTTCTTCTTCTCTCTCTCTTTCTTCTTTCTCTTTCTCTCCTTTCTTCTTCTCATTCTTCTTCTTTCCTTCTCTTTCTTCTTCTCTTCTTCTCTTCTTCTTCTTTCTCTCTCTCTTCTCTTTCTCTTTCTCTCTCTTCTCTTCTTCTTCTTTCTCTTTCTCTCTTCTCTTTCTTCTTCTCTCTCTCTCTCTTTCTTTCTCCTTCTCCTTCTTCTCTTTTCGTCTTCTTCTCTCTCACTCTTCCTCTTTCTCTCTCTCTCTTCTTCTTCTTTCTCTCTCTCCTCTTTTCTCTTTCTTCTTCTTCTTCTTTCTTCCTCCCTCTTTCTCTCTCCCTCTTCCTTCTTTCTCTCTCTTCTCCCTCTCTCTTTCTCTCTCTTCTCCTTCTTTCTCTCTCTTCCTTTTCTTCTCCCTTTTTCTCTCTTCTTCTCTTTCTTCACTCTTTCCTCTCTTCTCCCTCTTTTTCACTCCTTCTCTCCCTCTTTTCTTCTCTCTTCTTCCCATCTTTCTTCTCTCTACCTCTTCTCTCTCTCTGCCTCTTTCTCTTTCTGCATCTTCTCTCTTCTGCCTCTTATTTCTCCACCTCTTCCTCTTCCTCTCCCTTTCTCTTCTCCTTCTCTCTTCTTATCTATCTCCCTCTTCTCCTTCTTCTCTCTTTCTCCTTCTCTCTCCCCTCTCTCTCTCCATCTCTCTCCATTCCTCTCTCTCTCTTCTTCTCTCCTCTTTTTCTCTCTCTCTTCCTCTCTTCTTCTCTTCTCTCTTCCTTCTCTCTCTCTTCTCTCATCTTTCTCTCCCTCTTTTCTTTCTATCTCTTCTCTTCTATAGATCTCTTCTTCTTTTCTTCTCGTCTTCTTTCTTTTTTTCTTTTCTTCTCTTTCTTTTCTTCTTCTTCTCTTCTTCTATCTCTCTCCCTCTTCTTCTGCTTCTTTTCTATCTTCTTCTTCTTCTCTTCTCTTTCTCTTCTCCTTCGTTCTCTCTTTCTTTCTTTTTTTCTTCATCTCTTTCTCTTTCTTTCTCTTCTTTCTTGCTTCTCTTTCTTCTTATTTCTTCTTTCTTTCTTCTTTGTATTCTTTTCGTTCTTTCTTCTTCTTTCTTTCTTTCTTTCCTCTTCCTCCTTCTTTCTTTCTCTCTCTCTTTCTGCTTTCTTCTTTATTTCTTCTCTTTCTGACTTTCTTTCTCCTTCCTTTCCTATTTCTTTCTTCTTTCTTCTTCGTTCTTCTTTCTTTCTTTCTTTCTTTCTTCTTTCTTTCTTTCTTCTTTCTTTCTTTTTTGTCTTTCTTTCTTTCTTTCTTTCTTTTCTTTC
Organism: Candidula unifasciata; assembly: GCA_905116865.2. NCBI lineage: Eukaryota > Metazoa > Mollusca > Gastropoda > Stylommatophora > Geomitridae > Candidula > Candidula unifasciata. The sequence goes on along the minus strand of CAJHNH020000928.1, from coordinate 122,924 downwards.
TTCTTTCCCTGTCTGATCCCTCTTCCCTCTACACTATTTTCTCCCACTCTTCATCCTACTCCTCATACTCCTACTTCTTTGTTCTTCATTTTAAATGGGAGCATAGACCATCAACTCCCAACAAGCTGCATCTTTTGCCCTCGTGTGCATCTCTCTTTCTCTATATAATTCCTTTCTCTGCGCATGTTCAGGTCTTCTCCTTCTCTCTCTATCTATCTCTATCTCTCTCTCTATCTCTCTCTCCCTCTTTCTCTCTCTCTTCCTCTTTCTCTCTCTCTCTTCCTCTTTCTCTCTCTCTGCCTCTTTCTCTCTCTGCCTCTTTCTCTCTCTGCCTCTTTCTCTCTCTGCCTCTTTCTCTCTCTGCCTCTTTCTTTCTCTGCCTCTTTCTCTCTCTGCCTCTTTCTCTCCCTCTCTCTCTTCTCTCTCTCTCTCTCTCTGCCTCTTTCTCTCTCTGCCTCTTTCTCTCTCTGCCTCTTTTTTTCTCTGCCTCTTTCTCTCTCTGCCTCTTTCTCTCCCTCTCTCTCTCTCTCTCTCTCTCCCTCTATCCATCCATCCATCCATCCATCCATCCATCCATCCATCCATCCATCCATCCATCCATCCATCCATCCATCCATCCATCCATCCATCCATCCATCCATCCATCCATCAATCCATCCATCAATCCCTCCCACCCTCCCTCCCTTCCTCCCTTCCTCCCTCCCTCCCTCCCTCTATCCATCCATCCATCCATCCATCCATCCATCCATCCATCCATCCATCCATTCCATCCATCCATCCATCCATCCATCCTCCGTCCGTCCGTCCGTCCGTCCGTCCGTCCGTCCGTCCGTTCTGTCTGTCTGTCTGTCTGTCTGTCTGTCTGTGTCTGCTGTCTGTCTGTCTGTCTGTCTGTCTGTCCTGTCTGTCTGTCTGTCTGTCTGTCTGTCTGTCTGTCCTGTCTGTCTGTCTGTCTCTTTGTCTATTTCTATCTTTCTATCTCCCCCCCCCCCCAACCCTTTGCGATTTCAAATAAAGTAAAACTTTGATTTCAACCCACGGGAGTATAGTAGAGGCTGTCCATCTATTTATTTCAGGCTTCTTCAGACCGGGATTGTAACCCAAGGTTAGGTTCATGGCGGTCTACAGTTTATTAAGACGTGCAAAACCTTTAAATGGACCCGATTTATAAATTTTTGAGTACCAAAAGTTTTTTTTTTTCCTACTTAAATATCCAGAAACTCTTTGGCTTGGTACTATGGACATCGCAACCCTTCTGCCTTGATTTCATGATAAATACCGTAAATCTATGAGAAATGTGGCTTTTCTGCCTACCCACGGGCGTGAACCCGGATCTCAAGGAGTCAGGGTTAGCCAACTACGCTAGCGAACTGGGCACCAACATGTTTTAATAAAGATTCCCATAAAAACCCAACAGGGAAAAAACCACGAGTTCTTTAATCGCCGATAAGATTTGGGGAAGCCATATTTCTTAGTATTCTGTGACCATCCGTTGAAAGGATGTGTTACTTGTTGGGTGAAGTTCACACAAGTGCTCACCACACATCACACGTTGTTTGGGACTCCGTTCTTGCAACATATTCAACAGGAGATGGTGGGGTATGTTCAGCATCTTGGTATCGGCTAAGTCAGCATGGCCCAAGTGTTTCAGTTTCCGAAATAGCAGTATCATGTACAGTAAAGCAGTTTGCATTGAACATTCAGGGCTGTGACAGATAAACGAACAGATGGATAACATAAATCTCTTAATGCCTATGTACAATAACGTTTTTTTCGCTTGGAGCTTGGGACGAAAATGAAAATAAAATCATTTAAAGGGGAATAATACATACATACTGCACTTAATTTTACACAACGACCAATGTAAACTTCGATATAAGAGTAGTAATGTACAGATATATCTTGTCATACAGTAAACCTACAATACATTAAATCTCCTTCTGAGTCTTTGAGACTCCAGCTTTCTGCGCAGTGATGTTATGTATCTTACGTAAAAGGATCTGAGTTGCATTTGCCTCCTCTTGCATTTAAGAGAATACTGTCACTTCCTGCATTATTCAATAGGATGAGAAAGAAATCTCTGAATAATTTTTAACATGGCTGTTTATTTATTTGTTAATACGATTGTCAGACAATGGCGGATAAGAGAAATTTACGATTGAACGAGTGATAGTTAATCGAAGTTTTACTGTATTACTGAATGTTCAATGCAAACTGCTTTACTGTACATGATACTGCTATTTCGGAAACTGAAACACTTGGGCCATGCTGACTTAGCCGATACCAAGATGCTGAACATACCCCACCATCTCCTGTTGAATATGTTGCAAGAACGGAGTCCCAAACAACGTGTGATGTGTGGTTAGCACTTGTGTGAACCTCACCCAACAAGTAACACATCCTTTCAACGGATGGTCACAGAATACCAAGAAATATGGCTTCCCCAAATCTTATCGGCGATTAAAGAACTCGTGGTTTTTTTCCCTGTTGGGTTTTTATGGAAATCTTTATTAAAACATGTTGGTGCCCAGTTCGCTAGCGTAGTTGGCTAACCCTGACTCCTTGAGATCCGTGTTCACGCCCGTGGGTAGGCAGAAAAGCCACATTTCTCATAGATTTACGGTATTTATCATTAAATCAAGGCAGAAGGGTTGCGATGTCCATAGTACCAAGCCAAAGGGTTTCTGGATATTTAAGTAGGGAAAAACAACTTTTGGTACTCAAAAATTTATAAATCGGGTCCATTTAAAGGTTTTGCACGTCTTAATAAACTGTAGACCGCCATGAACCTAACCTTGGGTTACAATCCCGGTCTGAAGAAGCCTGAAATAAATAGATGGACAGCCTCTACTATACTCCCGTGGGCTGAAAGAGAATGAAGGTAATACGTGTAATCCACACTGTGTGATTAGACCCTGAAGCCTGATTACAAGAAAGCCAGTGTTTCCAGGGGTGACTTAGTCGCATGTATTAGTCGCCGACTATTATTATTCCTGTCGGACAGACTCGTACAGGCGTGTTCATATTACAAGATTAGGGATAGTAAATCTCTTTTGTAATTAGCAAACCCCGACGTGGCGTTAGCGGTTAGACACCCGCCTTCGAATTGGAAGGTCGTGGGTTGGCATCCTGGTGGAGTCGGACCTTTTTCCAAAAATGATCTTGACTCAGAAAAGGAGTAGGTAACAGGCGCAATCCGGGGAAGTAAAAGTGGCATCCATGAAGCTGACCACATCGCCCACCAAGTGCCGAGTGATCTTTAAAAATATAGGTCTAGCCCTATATTCCCAATACGCTTAAAGGTGTGGAAAAGGGACCTTTTGGTTTTAACGTGAAGACGGAACGCTCATCTTTTTCCTTTATGTCGCCCCCTCTTCTTTTCAGAATCTACTTCGTGTGATATTAGTAACAATATCACTGAAATGCTTCTGTTTAGTGTAATGGTAATCATGACATTTTATTGTTACTCTAGTATGCTCTTGGTGAGCCACAGCGATGTATGCCAGGCAATGAACTTTGTAATCTATTATTTGTATCTTCAGATATTCTTCCTTACCATGTTACCAGAACTGTCCAATTTTGTCTATCTTATATTTATTCTGTGCCCCCCCCCCCCACCCTCTAATTATTTGACCACCTATGACATTTTCTACACACAACTGAATAAATTAGGTCAACCGTCACAGCTAATGTAGGGAGCAGTTTAAACAGAGACCGGGAAACCGCTCAGAATATTACAATAATTAGTTAATCGACAGATTATCCTTATTGCTTTTTGGAACAAAGTCCATAAGCTCTCGGATCTTATTTTGAGTATATCCCTTGGCGTGTGGCAAAGGATAACACCAGTTCTGTTAAAATAAAATAACAAGATGAGCTTTCGTTGCACCAGGGAGTCTGTGACACACACACACACACACACACACACACACACACACACACATACAACTAATGCGAAACAGAACACTTTATAACCATAAAGTCAAATAAGTATATATATATATGGATGAGACACATGAATAACGACAAAGAAAAAACTAATAAGCCAGAAACACTCATTAACTGGTGCCTGCGCCGAATAGAAGTCTAAATGCAATGACAGAAACACCGACCTCGAGTATGGGAAGACTACAAAACTAAACTCTAACGCTCCTGAAATCCCATACTATTATAGTAGAACACTTTGTCTTTGTTTAAAGGGCGGATGGGTCTTGCTAGTCACACTCGCCATCGCCATGGAATGTAAGTCCCATGCCTTTTTATAGCACAATACAACACTGTCGTCTCGAAAAACAGAAAGGTGCCAATCAAAGGAATCCATCCAAGTAAGAAACACGCTAATCTGGATAAATCTCTCTTTAAAGACGACACGATAATAGTATAGCTGGAAAGTCTTTACTGTGGAACCTACAGGGTGCCGGAAAAGGAGAAGACCTGAACATGCGCAGAGAAAGGAATTATTTAGAGAAAGGGAGATGCACACGAGGGCAAAAGATGCAGCTTGTTGAGAGTTGATGGTCTATGCTCCCATTTGAGATGAAGAACAAAGAAGTAGGAGTATGAGGAGTAGGATGAAGAGTGGGAGAATAGTGTAAGGGGAAGAGGGGAGCAGGGGGAAAGAAGAATGAAAGAAAGAAAGAAAGAAAGAAAGAAAGAAAGAAAGAAAGAAAGAAAGAAAGAAAGAAAGAAAGAAAGAAAGAAAGAAAGAAAGAAAGAAGAACAAAGAAAGAAAGAAGAAAGAAAAGAAAGAAAGAAAAAAGAAGAAAGAAAGAAAGATGAAAGAAAGAAAGAAAAAAGAAGAAAGAAAAGAAAGAAAGAAAAGAAAGAAAGAAGAATAAATGAATGAAAGATGAAAAGAATGAATGAATGAATGAATGAGAAAGAAAGAAAAACCACGAAAGAAAGAAAGAAAGAAAGAAGAAAGAAAGAAAAGAAAGCCGAGAAAGAAAAAAAGAAAGAAAGAAAGAAAGAAAGAAGACCGAAGAAGAAAGAAAGAAAGAAGGCAAGAAAAGAGAAGAAAGAAAGAAAGAAAGAAAGAAAGAAAGAAAGAAAGAAAGAAAGAAAGAAAGAAAGAAAGAAAGAAAGAAAGAAAGAAAGAAAGAAAGAAAGAAAGAAAGAAAGGAGAATGTGGATTGCTAAATGATATGGGAATAAACGCCCAACCTCCTTAAAATGTTACAACACAATGATCATATCTGCAACAGATTCACTAGCTCGTTGATTACGAGCTCTTTAGTTGTCTACGTCTGTTACTAAATCCCCTAACACTTAATCCGGGAGTCGACGCCCGCATGTGGATCGGTAGGTTGTGGGTTCGCGTCCTAACAGAGCCGGATTTTTTTTCAAAAATGACCCTGACTCCCTGGTCGACCTAGCATTGAGTCGGTACCAGGTGCAGTGCTGGGAAATAAAGGCGACCGGCATGATACTGACCACATCACCCACCAAGTGCCAATTGGTCTAACAAAATTTTGGTGTATTCCCAATACACCTGAAGGAGTGGAAAATAGACCTTTTCTCTTACTTTAACACTTAAATTCCCTTAAGCACAGACTGGAGCTGGGGAAGAGATTCATAATAATTGCATGAAACAAAATCTTTAACCAGAACTTTCCTAGTAACACGAATCCGGAAAGAACATCTCGTATTAAGAGCAAGGGCTGATCAATATTACAAATGTTTCCAAAATTTAATTAGTAAAAGGTTATAATCTGGAAGATCTTGTTCGAAAATTAAAAACAAAAAAGACACCAGGAATGCTAGACATTAGATCAATCTGTGAAAGCTGATAATTGCATTTCCAACGACAAATAACAGGAAATGTGAAGGCCCGTGGAAGAAACAGGAAATTTAGGAGAGAGGTCGTTTTACAGGGAAGGAGATGCATTTTTCCCATTTCACCTCAAGGCGGATAATTTACACTGCTGGAAAATCAGAGGTTTTATAGCACTTAACTCTGCATTTAAAGTTGTTATAGCATGGAGGGTTGTTTCCTGTTTGGCTGTTGTTGTTGTTCACTGTAATCCACAGAGCGATACTTTGTTTCTGGAGTAGTTGTGTTTAATTGGAGCGCGGAGAAAAGACGTGAAAATTTATGAAGTATGGGAAGCAGAGAAAAAATAAAATTCATAAACGATACATATATAACAGTGCATAATTACTTTCACTAATTAATGTGTAACATTTTCCAAGAATGCGAATGAAGTCATTAGGTAACAATGCAACCTGGGTTTGCATCCCCTTATTTCATGGATGACAAAAATGAAACAGTTCATCCCTTTCTTATTTGTTATCTCTTCTTCTTCATTTTTCTTTATCTTCATTTTTGATAATTAATTTTTTTATTTTCCTTCTTTCTCCTTGTCTTCCTTCTTCTTCCTACTTCCTTCTCCTCTTTCTTCCTTCTTCATTCTTCTTTATCCTTCCTCCCCTTCTTCACCTCCTTTTTTCAACCTCCTCACTATTCCTCCTTCTTCTTCTTCCTCCTCTTTTCCCTCCTCCTCTGCCTTCTCCTCCTCCCCTTCTTTTGCTCCTTTTCCTCATCCTCTTTCTTCTTCTTCTTTTTTTCTTCGTCTGACTCACATATTAGACGAACAAGCAGGAAATTTCCCCGGAGTTTACAGCAGGTGAACGCAAAGAAAAAGAATGAGAGAGTCCGACCATAAAAAACGGTAATGAAATGGGCAGGCCCTTACTATGAATTAATCAAGTAACAGAAAGTATATTGATCGGCACTCATAGAAAGAAGTAGAAAGATAGAAGAACACACTAGACAACATAAAAATCGAAAGCTATAGTTACCGTGCCGGAAATTGAATATGTCACCTCCAGACGGCGTATGCGCTTCGCAATGGATACAAGTGCACTAAGAACATGGTCAACTAGGTTAGCCCAAAAAACGTGTCTTATTGGTCATGTCTA
>CAJHNH020000928.1:107500-109511 GCA_905116865.2 Candidula unifasciata | reverse complement strand
CCGTAGTTAATATAATATTCTCCTGCCAAGATGACTACAAGGGTGCATGGACGAGCCCTGGCTAAATTTCTCGTTACTGGGGATTTGTAACGTCAGTTATTTGTCAAAAACTATTTGGTAGTGAATGTCTCGGGATAGAGAGAATTCATTTCTGTTGAATGCACAAGCAGACGGAGGTACGGACGAACGGACGGACAGACGAACGGGCGGACAGACGGACGGGCGGACAGACGGACAGACAGACAGACAGACGGACGGACAGACAGACAGACGTACGGACGGACAGGCAGACAGACGGACGGACGGACGGGCAGACAGACGGGCGGACGGACGGGCGGGCGGACGGGTGGACAGACGGGCGGACGCACGGCGGACAGACGGACAGACGGACAGACCCGACCCGACCCGACCGACCGACCGACCGACCGACCGACCGACCGACCGACCGACAGACAGACAGACAGACAGACAGACAGACAGACAGACAGACAGACAGACAGACAGACAGACAGACAGACAGACAGACAGACAGACAGACAGACAGACAGACAGACAGACAGACAGACAGACAGATAGATAGATAGATAGATAGATAGATAGATAGATAGATAGATAGATATAGATAGATAGATAGATAGATAGATAGATAGATAGATAGATAGATAGATAGATTCCATCCCAAGCAATGCGATCAGAGTAGACGAACAAGTAAAACCTGCAAAGTATACAAAAAACAAAGGCACCATTTTTAGGCGGGCCGCCCACTCATTTTAATTGGGATTCAAGGAATTAAAAAGCATTTTCCTGCAACCGTTCTGTAACATAATTGATCAAAGATTCTACTTTTAATCAAACAAAGCGGCGCCTGTTTGGCGTTTCATTGAAGTACATTTGTTTCTGTATCAGAGCGGTTCTCAATCTGTGGATCGCCACCCTTTTGTGGGTCGAACAACCCTTTGACATGTGTCGCTAAAGACCATCGGAAAAGACATGTTTACTGAAGATACGAAGTAGCCACGAAAATAAATGTATGGTTGGGGGGTCGCTACAACATAAGGAACTGTTTTAAAGGGTCGCCGGCCCTGTTCTGTAGCGTAGTTGGCTAAACCGGATTGCGCGGTGAGCGGGTGACGAACTCGTGGTGGTCCTGGTTCACTTCCGGGAATAGGCAGAAAAGCCAAATTTCTCCCAGATTTACGGTATTTACAATGAAATCAAGGCCGAAAGGTTGCGATATCCCTAATATTCCGAGCATAAGGGTTAAAAACTCATGGCTTCTGGATATTAAAACAAACAAACAAACAAAGGGTCGCCGCATCAGGAATGTTTAGAGCCACTGCTGTAGCAAAACGCCAACAGTTTGTGAATGCAGTATGCCTGAGGTCTGATTGGTAGATAGTTCTCAATTTTTATCTTACCTACTACAGTGACTCCCAAACTGATTAATGCCGCGAGTTTCCTCATGTCGTGGCGACCTTCCCAAACAATTATTTTCATTTATAACTTTAATTAATATGTGTTTTCTGATAGTCTAAGGCGACCCGCTGTGAAAGGGTCCTTCGACTCACCAAAAAGAATCGGGACCAGCAGGTTGAGAACCACTGATCTAGAGAACAAAGACCTGTTTTTTTTTTTTTTTTCCTCCTGGCGGTTGCTTACGGCACGCTTTTAAAGAGTACATTTTTTGTTCTTCAGTGCTTCTGTAGTAGAGACTTTGTGATAAATGCCGGCACCCATTTTCAGACACATTTTGATGAGTTTCGGCACCTTTTCTTCAAAGGAATACCCGTGTCTATGTCAAGTGTCAGCAGTCTGTGGTCTGTAGGTTTGTGTCGGTCTAAAAAAGTTACCTCGTAATTCTAGGTCCGTTTTTTTTTTCTGTAAGTGGGGGTGGTGGGTGTGGTGGTCGGGAGGGGGGAGGGGAAGGGGGGGGGGGGGGGGGGGGGGAGGTTTAATGTATGTGGAGGGGAAGAGAAGTATGCCAGCGTTTAACTTGCTGTGAACAGCCTTG
>CAJHNH020000928.1:87500-105000 GCA_905116865.2 Candidula unifasciata | reverse complement strand
GAAGCAATATGCAGTGAATGGCATTCCTTTGCTGCAGTAATTATGTCCACTCAAGAATGGTGTTATCAACAGAAGAAACAATTGTTCTTGTTTTTTTTTTTTTTTTTTTGGTTGAACAAGTGCTTCGAATTGGCGGTCATACACACGGTTTTTCAAAGATTTATAGCAAAAGCACCTCTAAAAAACTTGCTCATCACATTATTTTAAGAAATTTGTTGAATGAGTTATAGTGAATAATTTACTGGTACTTCCCAGCTTCTCTAAAATAGCATGAGGCCGTAGCAGTGGGCAGTGTAACTAATTTAATAACATTTTTTAGGCCCATTTTTGTGATGAAGTCACAAACTTGAGGAGGGGAGTAGAAGATCAGGACAAGCATGATTCGTGCAGAGTGGCATGTCCTTGTTGCGGAGGACACGAGTGAGGAGTATTGTCTCAATTTTTTTTTCCGGGACACGCCGGTGTGTTGGGAATTGAACAGACGGACAGACTGGGTGGCTTTGCACAAATTGGTGGAATACTGCTGCATGATAAGGAAAACGTGGTTCGTGTCTTGTGGGAGAGCGTGTACACTTCGGCGGAGCAGATGGATCGCCACAGTCTGGTGAGATTGGTGTAGGGGGGAGTGACGAGAGGTTCTGGCTGATGCTCGAGGCTCAGAAGAAAGGCCAGACGGACGTTTATTCAGAATTCTACTGGCACCTCTAATATCGGACCTCTTCGCTGGCTGCTGAAGATGGAGACGTAGCGCTTATGGGAATGCCCCGAGTGCTGTAATGTCGGTTCTTGAATCAAATCAAATCACAAAAAATTCTTCGTCCACTCCTGGACTTTGGTCTTGTTCCATGACGTCAATTTCTGTTCACATCCATGTTATACATCAAACTAATTTCTACGCAGTCTGTTGGCTCCTCGCCTTGCAGGCAGATACACTCCGAATTTAAAGGGAATAAAAAACCAGCCCTGATTATTCATACTGTACCAAAGGACTGTAATATATAAAAGGGGGAACGGGGTGGGGAAGAAGGGGTCAAGGAAGGGCAGTAGTTCTATATGTTCGTACAATAGGGGGGTGGCGGAACCACGTGGTTAAACCTTTAAAAGCGTTTTGGTTTTCAACTGGCAAGCATTTAGGCAATCTTTAAAAGAAGAATGCAAAAAGAAGTTGATGTTTATTCAATGGATCAACATCACGGCTCACGGGTGCAACCCATAAGTGCTCCGTTCTACTTCTAGCTCAAGCCTGAGTCTGAAGATTCTCAGCGCAGTGCACGAACTCCGTTGCACCGGCGAGGATCCTGAAATACTTTGGGTTGATTTTGAACTCTAAATTTTGCCCGGGCGGCGCCGTTAGGCTATCCTTTTCCAACTTCCTAAGGAATTTTTTAACGCGCGCAACAATACACACGAGAATTCGATGTTACTACTCAGAGACTATTGAAAATTATTAGAATTCATGTGGAAAAAAATCCAAGTGTTCACAGGGGTTTGAACCCAGGACCTCTAGCGCTTGAAGCGGACCCCATACCTCGAACCACTCAGCCACTCTAAGCATTAAGATAAGTAACCTAATACATTCATACTGATTGTAAACCACGTACGCCAAACTAGGGAGACACTTTCAAAAGTCAAAATCGGAGCCAAGGTCATTTTGGAAAGATGTCCGCTTCCGTCAGGAACCGAGTCCACGAACTTCCGATCCGCCGGTGGTCAATCCAGCCTTAAATAGGCACTGGGTACAGTCCTGGAAAGTAAAGGAGTCCGGTGTGATGTTGACTACATCACCCACCGAGAGCCAAATGGTCTTTATGCTCAATGGGCCTGAAGTCGTTTTTAAAAGGTCCTTTAATTTACTTGCTTTTAAAACTAGGAGCACCAAAGGTTGTGTTTCCTTTACAGATCGTTGTAGAACCAACTACAGCAGCCCCTGGCTGTTGTGTGGTTTCTCTAGGCAAATTTACGTTCAGTAGTTTGCTATTTGCTCTGTGGCTAAGTCGATGCGAACGCTTCGTAATGCCGGGATGCCGGGTTAGATCCAGCTGCGGGCCATGCGCCTTGCGTTGGTTTCGACAGTGGTATCAAGAAAGCCGACCGTCCAGAAGCAATGGCAAACTACTGGACGTAAATTTGCCTAGAATAACCACACAACAGACATGGGCTGTTGGGGTTAGTTCTGCATCGTCCTGTAAAGGATACACAACCAACCTTACCAGTTTGCTATTGCTCCCTGGACGGTCACTCCCTGATACCACTGTCGAAACCAACGCAAGGCGCATAGCCCGCAGCTGGGATCGAACCCGGCACCCCGTCATTACGAAACGTTCGCATCGACTTAGCCACAGAGATAATGCTTGCTGTCTTAAACCCAACAAACTTGTCGCTATGTTTTATATTGAGTCGATATCACATTTGTCTTGTCTAGAGGTCTCTATGTAATTTCCAATTTCCCGTTCCTACGCATGTTGTTACTGTGTCTGAGATGCTAGTTCATTTGGTGCGTACATAACTTTTTTTTCAAATATTATTGGGTTTTTTATTACTATTATTTGACAGTCGGTTAGGTCTGGCATTCGATTTTAAACAAATCTCCCCCCCCCCCCCTTTTCTGTTTAGCGACCACATCACACGTGATTTAGGGACATCCTATTTTATAGGCGGGGGGGGGGGGGGGGTTAAGGTTAGAGTTAGTAGTCACCATTCACTTAACACTAACCCCACCCCCTACAAAATGGGATGTCCCTAAACCATACGTTTTAACAGAAAAGAACCGAAATGAGGTGTATGGATCTACAGTGCAGCAGATCGCTTTTCGTTTTTTGGGGACAATGGGATGAAGTACCACTCGTCAAGGAAGCGCCCACAACCACAATGACGACAACAATCAAAATAACAATAACGACAACAGTATTGACGACAATAAAAACATCCCCACCCCGCCCCCTAAAAAACAAACACGTGCTTTGCTTATGAGACAATTCCCAGAATATTGTAGAATTTTTCTGGAGGCCGTTTATATTAGGCTAGGATGGCAGCAGAGCTCTAATGGTCAGAAAACCACTGTGCCACTGCTGGGGATTTAAGCGCACAACATTTTTTTTTTTTTTCCTGTATTTGTTTTTACCACTTCGAATGTCGAGGGATGTATAACGTTCTGCTTCTTGCTCTTCTTGCCGTCTCAACCATAGTCAGTCATGCTGTATTGAGTGTCACTTATATTAATTTCTTACTTGTTCTTGGTCTACCCTGTGATTTACATCTGTCGCCTCTTTTCGGGAACGTGGTATGCCTTATATGGTTTGACGCCACAATGAATTCTCCTTAAGCACTGGAGACGGACACCATGCATCGAGACCACGCAGCCCAACCTCATTAGAGTGGAAATAAATATGAATTGTGTGAGACGATTCTTTGTGCTGATCGGGATTTGCTATATGCTTTAAAAGCGCACAAACCTGCTATTAGTTAATCAGTTCAATAATTAATTCAAGGTAAAGTAAAGGTAAAGTCGGGAGATGTGAACCAGTGTCACACACGGTTTTAAACAATACGTGCTCTGCCACCAGTACCGACAGCTGATAAGAAAACTGTTTCCATAGTTAAGGCGACCTTTCTCCATTTACCCCAGAGTGTTTAACTCTGGTACCCATTTCCTAGAGGCTGAGTGAACCCCGGGAACCCTCCGGTTTCGAACACCAGCTGTGAGCTGCAGCGAGTCGCAGAGTTTATTAATGGAATAGAATTCTTATAATTTCTACTTGTGTGTTTTTTTCTTCTGTGCTCCTTTTTTAAAGGGTGGTTGGAACCTTGTGTTGTGATTTAAACTAGGCTAGATATCTGCACCTTTTGACCAAACACATCCAATATCACTGCAATCCTGTTCAATAAAAGCATTTTACGACATGCTTGTTGGGAAGTCGTTCGCGACAGTGATAATACAAGGCTGACTGGCTTTACGTCTCGTTTGGTCCGGTATCTTTTTATGCTATATTAAAGGGCTTTTTTGTATAATAATCTCTCCCCTTCCTTTCTGTTTTTGAATGAGGTCTCAGAACTCAGAACTCACAAGCGGAGGAGGGGGGAAGGGTGGGAGTTTTTATCATTTAACATTACGTGACTGTTTCCATCTTCTCAGTCGAGAACCATTGTTATTAGATCTGAGATCACGTTTGAGGTGTTCCACAAATGTAAAAACACCACATTTTAACATTGCAAGTGAAGGTGCCAGAACTCTGGACACTCGGTTACCTTGAGATTTGAAGAGAAAGAGAGGGAAAGAGAAACGAGAAGAGGCTAGACGAACAGACAAACGAACGGATAGACAGACAATTAAAGGGAGAGATAGAGGGAGAAAGAGACAGAGAAAGGCAGATTAGGAGAGAAGCAGAGAGACACCAAAAGTAGCAAAACATAGAGCGGAGAGAAAAAGAGGGCAGAGAAATGAGAGAAAGGTCGAAAGAAGCAGACAAGGACAGATAGAGAAAAAGATGGGGGATAAAATAGAATAGGGGCAGATCTTAGCGATCCCATCATGCATAGAAGTTCTGTTTTCAAGTTTGTATTTACATATATCAAATTATTTCAATTATATGTGTTCATGACAGCACAATATTATTATTATTAATTATTATTATTAATATTAATGCTATTGAACACCATCACCCACAACCCTCAAAAAAATTTTTTAAGGGAACTGAAATGCACCCCTCCCCCCACCCTCCCCCTCCTTCCACCAACCCCAGACCCCTCCCGCCAAACTCAAGGAACCAGAGAAAATAGTCAGCGGTATCTGATTTGATTAAAAGTCATAGACATTAGTTGCACGGTATTCAGATATTTTTTTAGATCTGTCAACATCACGACTGGGAACAGTCATATGACATAAAAATAGATTGCTAGCATCTATTTTCGACATCTCACTGAAGCTACTTAATTTTACAGTTAGAAATGAAAGACACGATGGTCTACACATTTATTTGAACTTTCATAATGAAACTGGTGTGTATTATATATATATATATATATATATATATTTGCCTACAAGATTAAACTTGTAGCATATATGTGCCCCCCCCCCCCTTTCCTCTTCCTCTCTCTCCCTAAAGAGAATCATCAATTTCCTCTCTTCTCCCTCTCGATATTTCTCTCGTATTGTCTCCCCTCTCTTTTCGCTGTCTCTCTCTACCTCTGGTGTCTCTTTCTATTTCTACTTCTATGTTACTGCCCCTATTCTATTTTATCCCCCATCTTTTTCTCTATCTGTCCCTGTCTGCTTCTTTCGACCTTTCCCTCATTTCTCTGCCCTCTCTTTCTATCCGCTCTATGTTTTGCTACTTTTGGTGTCTCTCTGCTTCTCTCCTAATCTGCCTTTCTCTGTACCTTTCTCCCTCTATCTCTCCCTTTAATTGTCTGTCTATCCGTTCGTTTGTCTGTTCGTCTAGCCTCTTCTCGTTTCTCTTTCCCTCTCTTTCTCTCAAAATCTCTCTCTATCTCTTTCTCTCTCTCTCTCGCTTACTCTATCTCTCTCTCTCTCTCTCTCTCTCTCTCTCTCTCTCTCTCTCTCTCTGTATGTGTGTGAGTGTGTACTTTTTTATTTCTGCTTATTCTTCAACTGTTAACAGAATGCTAAAGCTATATATATGTTCTTTTACATGTCCCTCATGTTTTGAGAGATCCTATGTCACCTCAGTCGCTCAATTCCTTAGCTTTTTTTGGGGGGGGGGGGGGGCAAATTTTCTAGCATTCCTGAAAACAACGAAATCTCCACTACCTCAAGCTTATCCACAATGTGTGTGTGTGTGTGGTGTGTGTTTTTACATACCCAGTATTCAAACACACACACACACACACACACATGCCCGGGAATTGCAGGTGCGTTGGGAAATGAACAGGGACACAGACTGGCTGGCTCTGCACAATGTGGTAGAATATTGACGCATAATAAGGCAGATGTGGTTGGGGCCCTGTGGGAGAACGCGTAAATTCCGGAACAGCAAAAGGATCACTGCAGTCTGGTGAGAGCGATGCAGGAAAGAATAACGAGGGAAACTAGCTGATACTTGACGCTCAGAAGAAAGGCAAGACGGACATGCAGTCAGAATGTTACTGGCATCATTGGTATTAGAACTCTGTGCTGGCTGCTAAAGATGGGAACGGAGAGCTTAAAGGAATGACCCGCTTGCTGTGATGTCGGTTCGTGAATCAGTTCAAATCAACACACACACGCGAGCGCGAACACACAATCAGGAAACAGTTTTCGCGAATGTGGACACACAATATTAAAGATGCATTGACTGTCAAAGCACATAGGGTTGAAGAACTGGCTAGAGAAAAAGATACGTTCATGCGTGCTGTGACGAGAGCGACGTTCTGTAAAGGACCAGTTGATTGGTAATAATGATGATGATATGAATATTATACCAGCTGCTGATGAGGTCAGATGTACGCATGAACAGTTAGTTTTCAAGATGTGGTAACAGTTGCGGATGCTGACATCGAAGAGGTAGATTTCGGTGAATGTAAGCTTAGTGTATCTGACATTTGTGTACACAGCAATATGTGACACATATTGATCAACTGCGTTTGGCTGCAACACAAATGGCCTGATAAAACGCTTGTGCATATGTTTGTTTGTTAGTCTGCCTAGGAGCTTTTCCATTGATAAAGAGAAAAAATAAATACCTACTTACACACACTCTTCCGTTTGGATCTAATCGTCTGTTCGTAGAAGTAATTCTGCTCCAGATAAGTATGAAAGAGAGACAGACAGACAGACAGACAGACAGACAGACAGACAGACAGACAGACAGACAGACAGACAGACAGACAGACAGACAGACAGACAGACAGACAGACAGACAGACAGACAGACAGACATTTAACATATCGTTTTCTTCATCTAGACAACTCTAGTTAACCCCATCCACTTCAAGAACGCTATGTGTGTCTCGTTCTACGTATTCCATGCTGCACACATATGCATTTACCTAGTGACACTGTATGAAATGATAAACTCACGCATTCCACCATTGCTTCCCATTAAACGTCGTGGTACTCACTGTTTGGTATTGTGGTGCAGTACCGACTGCCAAAATGTAAACATTTTATTTATTGTTACGCTAGATACTTTTAAGCACACGATGACAAGCAATATACAATAATAATACGGTTGCTGGAAACTCAGACATGCATGTACATTTTACATGGATATAAGATATCTGAGAAGGACTTGCAGGAGTGACCAGGAGAGATCAAATCAGGAGTGATGTCATAAGAGAAAAAGTCTAAATCAATTCTAAATAACATTCAGATACAGCAAATAGAATGATTTGCTCACTTAGAGAGAATACCCTGTGATACCGTACCATACAAGGCATACACCAAAACGAGGAGAAAGATTTAGGTGAGAGGAACGACTTCACTGCACAGGGTTTTATCCCATGTGGCTCAGTCTCTCTGTGCAATGCAGCTAGCTGCCTGTCGAGAGCGTTGTACAGAGCACGACCCCTGTAGCTCCGGAGGAGAAGGATTTACAGCACAAGAAAAACCAAGAACAAGATGGAAAGATGACGTTAGAGAAAGTCTACAACAGCACGACGGGTCTTTGGTCGAGGCGTGATAGAAGCAAGAGGCAACGTCTTTTACGACACCCGAAGGTGTAAAAGAGGTAATGAGGAAGTAGTAGAGAAGACCCATCCCTTGCCCGCACCAGTACATTTGGACTGGCATCCCAGAAGCGACGTCTTAGAAGGAAAGGAAGTCAAACCTAAAGCTCAAAACACTAAAGAAAGTAAGGGATCAATTTCAAGCATATCATGCACATCTCAAATATTTATAGAGCAATATGCACTCGGTGGGTTAGTATGATCAACTTTAGAACCACGCCTTTACTTTCGAAAACATTACCTGGTAATTATTTTAGGCTGTGGACACCTAGAAACAAACGCAATTTTAACGAAAAATTGCTTTGATGAGGATTTTAACCAAAGACGGTAAAACTAACGTTGGTTTCCCCAGATCCCGCCCATATACACACTAGCTCACTTCTGATTGGTAGACCTTGAACCACGCGTCATTGGCACGAGGTTACGTTTTTTTTTTTTTTTTTCGCAATGCTGTTGATATCGGGTGTTGTATATTTCAGCACGCCAGCGCTCTTAACACTCCAAAAATATGTATAAACTGGGTCTAACACAACACCTCTAAAGAGTACTGCAGCCTATGTCACAGGCATTCTCTTTATCGAAATAAAAACGTAAATGCAAGACAACCCAGAAAGCAAATAACAGAGCGGCACACTCGTAACCTGCAGGAAAGTAGACCAGCCCTACAAACTTATGAATGAAACGTAACCTACTTTGTTTGGGGAGACTAACTCAAACCTAACCTCAAAGACCTTTAAGTAGACCGTCCAGAGTCTAGCCAATTAACTACCATGGCTAGCAGAACCTTGAGGTGGTCACTCGCAAGTGAAAAGCGGCTAGCTTGGTAATAACGCTTGTCTTACGATTTCTGATGGGTCTCTTTGTGTTAGTGTGTTTAAATGACTCTCTGCGTCTCCTTACGAGTTCCAAATATGTATTGACATCTTCTTATCTTCTATCAACAGCTAAAATTACTAATTCTGTAAAATTAAATCCGAATGTGACAGAAACAGTTTAAAAAAAAAAAAACATTTTAACCTTTAAATGCACAACAGACAGGCACTGATAAGACAACAGACAACTTACCAATAGTGGACACTACCGTACCAACGAAGTAAAACGCTCCAGGGAAATCCCATCTAGGTCTCTTGTTGCCGACAAATCCGGCAGATTCTGCCTGGGAGTGAATATCCAGCAATGTTTGTAAATCCGTTTCGTTGACTAGTGGATACTTGGACTTGAAGTTCTCAATGTGTTGCCTGTAAATCTCCTTTTCTTCTAGTTCATTATCTCTTTCCAGGGCAGCAAACAAGGCAGCTCCAGAGAGCATGTAGACAACAATGACGATCGCTAATAAAATAAACCTGGCGTTGTCTTCTTTGAGATGGATGAGTTTACAGCAACCACGCCTTCCAGGCCTGGACATAGTCCGGCGCGAACGGACATTGGTATTGCTGGTCTTGACCTGCCCAGTTCGCGCCGGAGCTAGACCTACACGCGGGCTATGTCGAGCTTCTTGATAGTGATATTCACTTGCGTCACTCAAACTCACTCTCTCCGCCCATTCTTCGTCGTGAGGTTCTTCTGGGCTAGCCACGGCTTCTAGGCGACTGTTGCGGGTTGCCCAAACGGAAGTTCGGTCGCCAGCGGAAGGGATCCCAAGTGGGTAGATCTTTAATCCGTTCTTGACGATGTGTTGAATCTTAGGAGTAGTTAGCCCTTTTCCGTCAGGGATCTCTGAATGCCTCGACTGTTCCAAATCTGGCTTGAAGTTTCTGCTATGGCTTGCATGGAAACCCTTGGCGAAAGCTCTAAAACCGTTGTGTTCGCGCTCACTATCACTTATACTTTTAGTATGCAAATTATTTTTACCTGAATATTCTACACTGGGCACTATTGGGGTGTCGCATTTGCCGTTTGCTTGATGTTTTGTTATACCAGGACCTTTACCCTTGGTAATCTTTGCTGTGTTTATCGATAAGCTACTGCTGTTGCTTGCCGTGTTTCAGCCGGTTTTGTTATTTAGCGATCCCACATTCACATATTATACATGAGCTGTCCAAGTTACCACATGACTCAGTCACCATCTGTGTTGTTCTTAATGCTACAATACCCTCTCATAAGGTTCATGCTGTGTACGGCAAACGTTGCAGGTAGCAGTTTAATTCACTTCCAAAACAACAACATAGTACATTGGAAGATCGGAGACCTTGTTAACTGTACCATGTGTACAGACATTTGACACCTATGCACGTTGAGCTGTTTAAACGAACACATTGCATACTAATTTAATTTGAAGTTTCCATGTGAATCCCAACATCTTGTGCTCACATTCTATTGGTAAAGCCGGATATGCAGAGAACCGTGTGATTGTCACATGAACTTTAGGTGATGATTTGAACGTCCAAGTACAACATGATCACCTTTAATCTTCAGTAATTCGGCATTGCCATGTCCTAACCAGTTAATCAGCATTAGTATAATACATTAAAGAACAACGGAAATAAAAGTACAGCACTGGTTTTAAAAAAAATAGACAATATAAAATAGCTGCATTTACTAACGTGCACAGCAGATTTCTTTATTTATTTTTAGCTCAGGAACGAAGCATTTCTAAACTAACTATAGCCTAGGTTACAATCTAGAATTATAACATGTGAATTCCAACGACCGTAATGAAAGTCCTCTGAGCTCCTCACTTTCAAATCTACACTACACAATTTACCACCTGCTAGAAACACGCGACCTTCCCTATTACTACTACACAGCGCTACAAAGTATATTTATGTGTTCTTTTATATGTAAGGATCACAGGCTGACAAGTATATTAACTATTTAATTATCAGAATGCTTTTTTTCAAGATGGTTTTTATTTCATTGTTCTAATAATGGTATACAATACTATATAGTAGCAACATGTCAGTTAACAATAACAGGCACCGATGGAGGTCTGGACATTTTGCAAACAGAAGAAAAGAGTTTCTGGAAAAAAAAAGACATTTGAAATATTGCGGCCACATTAAAAGATATAACACTCTTTCAAAACCCATACTAGAGGGAAATTGGGGAGAATCACGGAAAAGACTCAAATTCCATGTACCAACAGATAAATATGTTAACAGGAAAGATGACAAGTAACAGCACTGGATGTTTAAAATCAAAAGATGGCTACATATTTATGGGACATAGCAATATAATTAACAGATGGGCAGAGTATATCTGGGCACATGGATAACATCAGATGGAAGATGCATCACCGAGATAAGAAATAGAATAGGACATGTAATATATCTCTGTCACTGAAGGTTAGAAAAATAATTCTTGCTTGCTATATACACCCAGTTTTAACATATAGCTGTGAGTCCTGGACAATCGGTAGGCAGGTCAAACAATTTCTTGATGCCTCAGAGATGTGGTTTTACAGAAGAATGGATAGCCAAAAACAGCAACCAAGATGTTTTGAAAAAGGCGGGAGCCCGAGGACAACTTGTCACAAACATCAGAAGGAGACAGTGATCATTGTTCGGCCATGTGATGAGATGAAGAAAAATGGAACATGTTATGACCATTGGAAAGATCTGTTTAATGAGGCACAGAGAAAGACAATGAGAGAAGATTCTTGACAGTCTTGTTGCATGGCATGGAGGTGTGTCAGCACACAAGCTGATACATGCTGCAGGAGATCGCAGATTGTGGAGAGGCATGATCGCCCATGCCAGTCGGCAAGGCACCTGATGATGATGATGATGACTGGGTGGAAATGTCGAAGGTAAGAGAGCAAGTGGTAGACAACGATACACTTGAATGTGGAAAGTAACATCAAAATGTGGACCTGGGACAATTGCTAGAAGTCCCTCCACGTGAACAAACCCCGTCCTTACCGGGGATTGAACGCAGGACCTCTAGCACTCGAGGCAGACACCATGCCTCGACACCATGCAGTCCCTATAAGAAACGGCAGTCAGAGGCAATGTACTATCGCGACAAGAGACAGAGAGTGGTGATGATCCATTGCAGCCAACCTTCATTGTCGGGACAAGATTGATTGATTTTTCAGTCCCGGTAAAATATAATATCTTGGTTTACTGTTGTTTAAAAAATGGAACAGCATAAGTTGCAACTGTCATTGCGATAGAAAGGATGAATGAAACAGAAGAATGGGGCATACACAAATGTATTGAGTTTAATCTAATGATCACCAGAAAAAGTCATCAGTAGTACAGTGGGGCATATGGATGCGAGTGTACCGGCAAATGAGTTGTTGGGATACAAGGTCAGGCTCGCCAAATTTTGTTCCAAAATGCAATGCGAATTCTAGGATACGATCTGGAGAGATGAGAACTTTCGGCATTACCCGATAGCATCTTAATAACTTTCAAATGGATAAGGTTACGTTAACATAGCCCAAGGGGGACTTATTAAGATGGTCAACAATGCACTTGTTGACGATGAACTGTGGCATCATGGTCGGAAGTAACCTTGTTTTCCGGGGAAAGCAAAATCAAAAACAAGAAAACAGTGCCTCACATTTCCCCTCTAACTTGACTTTTTTTTTTGTCATCCTGAAATTTATAAGGCTATTTTGTTTCGTTGTGTTGGTGCCCTTTTGTCAGTGTACGGAAATGAGTTTTGCACGAATCACACTACGTGCCCAGCACGTGCCCAACTAGCCTCAACGCATGGACTCGGGCTGTGGACATATTTAAATCTTCCCGGCGGAGTGGTTTAATTGTTTGTCTTGTGTCCTGAAGCACGTAGATTTAATTTTTGATTCAGTTCGCAGATTTTTTGGAGATCTCAGAGGTAGATGATTAAGCTATAGGGTGTGTGCTTTGTGCAACGTTTTCGCGTGGTGACCGGTCGTTTTGGGAAGAGAAACGGAATCACATGGAATAAATACCCGGCGCAGTGTGTAGTTGTTTCTTCAGCCATTAAACGTTTTAAAATTGTATTTTTGTGGCCATCGTTTTGTTCAATTAAACCCTCGTTTAGATTCCGGTGACCCACTGTGACCCCTCTGCCTCCCCAACAAGCATGTCCTAGGAGTCATCTAATTGGGGGCATCGTTGGAAATCGTAGTAGATCCGCCTGAGAGGCAAGGAACCAAGAGTCTGCATACAAATAAGACTAAAGTCCGACGATGGACAAACACCCAGAACTTTACCACTAATGAACACGAGGAAGAAAAAAGTTCAACGAAAAAGACCTGGTAATAACGTTGTCTGTATTTATCTGTCCTTACTTGATCTTCTAATTTATATCCTGCATTCATCCTGTTACTTGATTTAAGAGCTGAATATGTATTCCATAAGTAGGGTTCAAAAGGCACTCATCTTTCACGCAAAGGATTAAGAATCGTGGTGAAGTAATGGCGGCTCGCGTGATTCTGATCATATTATCTCTCCATCCCGGTGGGCCAAAGAAAACTGATGCCTAAAAGCATGCAAATGGTTGGCTAATGAACTTACATCAGTTTATATTATTTGTTTTATTTGTAGTTGTTCAGAAAAAAAAAAAAGTTCATATTTTGTTCTAGCAACACCCCTGTGTGGGTTTCGGGCCCTATTATAGGGACAGGAACGGAACCACTGCCTACCCAAAAGCATGTCGTAAGAGTCGATATTAACTGAGAGCTTCCTTCGAAGTCAGAGTGCATCTGCCAAGAGGCAAGGAACCAAAAGTCTGCACACAAATGAGTCAGATATGTCAAACGTATGCACATGCAGTACTCAGGTTCTGAAACAGGACTGCAGTCCTGAAATGGACAAACCAGAACTTTCCGCCGGAGTTGACAGCCGGTGAACGCAAAGAAGAAGAAGAAGAAGAAAAAGAAGAAGAAGAAGAAAAAGAAGAAGAAGAAGAAGAAGAAGAAGAAGAAGAAGAAGAAGAAGAAGAAGAAGAAGAAGAAGAAGAAGAAGAAGAAGAAGAAGAAGAAGAAGAAGAAGAAGAAGAAGAAGAAGAAGAAGAAGAAGAAGAAGAAGATTATAACAACAGTGTAACTTTAAACTGTTACATTTTATCAAGGCGAAACTTTAGAATCACCAGTGTGCACTATATGCATGTTAAAAATACATTTGGTAGATGGAAAAACAACTAGCGGTTAGTTATTCAAACACGTTAAAGAAACATGTTAAATATCCGGCTGTCGATTTTATGAAGTATGCTCTGGGATGAGGGGGGAGGCTTTGGAGAATACTGTGACGACTGGGAAGAACAACGGTAGAAGACAGACAGACAGACAGACAGACAGACAGACAGACAGACAGACAGACAGACAGACAGACAGACAGACAGACAGACAGACAGACAGACAGACAGACAGACAGACAGACAGACAGACAGACAGACAGACAGACAGACAGAGAGCAGACCTAGAGAGATAATGACGGATGAACTACGACTTTTGCACGGACGGATATCTTCGGCGGAATTGATTAGAGGACAAGGGAGCCAAAATCTGTGCAGAGATGCATGAACGCCAACGCCGGTCGGCAAGGTACGTGATGATGATCAGGCTGCTGTGTTTGAAATGGTTGATTAAACGTAGCCTAAAGAACTATAATGTCTATTCGATTAGTGTGCCTATTTCAAAATAAAGTCGACAAGCCACTATGGGTAAAGTAATTATGCTTGCTTCACACTCATACCCCAGTTTAAGAACTCCATTTAACAGATTTGGAAAGCAACAGACAAAAATCTGGAACAGTCGATTTACTATTCTTCTTCTTCATCGTGCGTTCACATGCTGTATAAACTCCAGAGAAATGTTCTAGTTGTTCGTCCACTTTTGGAATTTGTTCTTGTTCAGGAACTTGCGTGCTCATCTGTTTTACAGATCTTGCATATATGTTTGCAGACTGCTGGTTTCTTGCTTTTCAGGCAGATATCTCCAATTTCGAAGGAAACACCCAACACTGGAAACATTTTACACCATGCGCGTTAGAGGCTGCAGACAAAGATAGATTCGTAATACACGTATCGTTGTTGACACTACAGACACCACCAATTCAGTGTGCGTATGCGCATGCATTTTACCATCCAAGCTTGTAAACATAACATGCTTTATTGATAACATTCAGCCGCTGTGTGAAAGATAGGAGTTTGGAAGGGCCGAATGAAAGACTGGCCTACGTGCCAAATTTGTGACCCTTTAAAATACAGTTATGTCTATCTATCTATCCATCCATCCATCCATTCATCCATCCATCCATCCATCCGTCCGTCCGTCCGTCCGGTCGGTCGGTCGGTCGGTCGGTCGGTCGGTCGGTCGGTCGGTCGGTCGATCGGTCGGTCGGTCGGTCGGTCGGTCGCTAGGTCGGTCGGTCGGTCGCTCGGTCGGTCGGTCGGTCTGTCTGTCTGTCTGCCCTACTCAAACATACGATAACTTAAACATACCGTTACATAATCTGCACGTGAGCCCTAAATGTATGCAGCATATGTTGTATGATATTACCGTGCGTCACCACACACCGGAGGTAACACAGATAACTCAACGATCTTAATGTACTGTGTATCATTGTTAGTGTCTGGATAGATGGTTTATGCAACCGAAGGTTGACTGCCTCTCACCCAGTCAGTTGCCACGCAGTTAACTAGATATCATCAACTTGTACCAGGCCTTTGAACGTATGTGACCAACATTCGCCATCTTACACGATCAGCTCAGTTCGGTGTTAGTCTCCCCAAACCCAGCCCATATCCACACTAGCTCACTTCTGACTGGTAGTTCCTAAGTCCTGTGTACTTCGCACACACTTACGGGGGTGTTCCGCAATGTCGGTAATATTGCGTGTTGTATATGTATATTTCATCATGTCAGCGCTTTTCCGGTGAACGAAGAAGAAGAAGGAAGAAGGAAGAAGAAGGAAGAAGAAGGAAGAAGAAGGAAGAAGAAGAAAAAGAAGAAGAAAAAGAAAGAAGAAGAAGAAGAAGAAGAAGAAGAAGAAGAAGAAGAAGAAGAAGAAGAAGAAGAAGAAGAAGAAGAAGAAGAAGAAGAAGAAGAAAATATGAAGAAGAAAGAAAGAAAGAAAGAAAGAAAGAAAGAAAGAAAGAAAGAAAGAAAGAAAGAAAGAAAGAAAGAAAGAAAGAAAGAAAGAAAGAAAGAAAGAAAGAAAGAAAGAAAGAAAGAAAGAAAGAAAGAAAGAAAGAAAGAAAGAAAGAAAGAAAGAAAGAAAGAAAGAAAGAAAGAAAGAAAGAAAGAAAGAAAGAAAGAAAGAAAGAAAGAAAGAAAGAAAGAAACAGAATATGTATTACAGTGTGTGATGACCGGGCGAGCGCAAGTCCAGCAGGATGTTGGTGGACACATGATATCAAGGATCCCTGGGCACGACTGCCCACGACTTAAAAAAATATTGTTTAGGAACTTAATGGCATCCGGATGTCCTGTAACGAGACCTTATTTGATGACGATAAGGATAATGATATAATGCATTTTCCACAGAAACCAGATTTAACAGAAATCAGATATGTACCGCTTTATAAGCTTATAGTCAGTAACTCATATAAGTAAAAAAAAAAGTAAAGTTCCCTTTTCACGCCTTTAGGCGCATCGGGCATATGGGCAGAGAGTCCCATATTTTTACAGACGATCAGCACTCTGTGGGTAATGTGGTCAGCATTACGCTGGCTGTCTTTACTTTCCCAGGACAGCCCATCCTGGTCCCCATTTTAGGCTGGGTCGACCTGCGATAATATACCGATATAGCCTGTATACGTCTATAAATCTGCTAATAACAGATGATAAAACGGTACCCAAAAGTAAAGGAACAGATTAAAGGTAGCGTGGAATGATAAAAGGCAGTACCATTAATCAAATAGTTTTTCCTCCACACACTTTTTGCATCAGTTGTAGATCCTAATGACTTCTTCTTCTTCCTTTGTCCTCCTTTTTCCTCTTTCTTCATTCTTCCCTTTTCTTCTTCCTTTTTCCCTCTTCTTCTTCTTCTTCTTCTTCTTCCCTCTTCTTCTTCCCTCTTCTTCTTCCCTCTTCTTCTTCTTCTTCCCTCTTCTTCTTTTTCTTCTTCCGTCTTCTTCTTTTTCTTCTTCCGTCTTCTTCTTTTTCTTCTTCCGTCTTCTTCTTTTTCTTCTTCCCTCTTCTTCTTTTTCTTCTTCCCTCTTCTTCTTTTTCTTCTTCCCTCTTCTTCTTTTTCTTCTTCCCTCTTCTTCTTTTTCTTCTTCCCTCTTCTTCTTTTTCTTCTTCCCTCTTCTTCTTCTTCTTTTTCCCTCTTCTTCTTCTTCTTCTTCCCTCTTCTTCTTCTTCTTCTTCTTCCCTCTTCTTCTTCTTCTTCTTCTTCTTCTTCCCTCTTCTTCTTCTTCTTCTTCTTCTTCTTCTTCCCTCTTCTTCTTCTTCTTCCCTCTTCTTCTTCTTCTTCCCTCTTCTTCTTCTTCTTCCCTCTTCTTCTTCCCTCTTCTTCTTCCCTCTTCTTCTTCTTCTTCCCTCTTCTTCTTCTTCTTCCCTCTTCTTCTTCTTCTTCTTCTTCCCTCTTCTTCTTCCCTCTTCTTCTTCTTCTTCTTCTTCCCTCTTCTTCTTCTTCTTCCCTCTTCTTCTTCTTCTTCCCTCTTCTTCTTCTTCTTCCCTCTTCTTCTTCTTCTTCCCTCTTCTTCTTCTTCCCTCTTTTTCTTCTTCCCTCTTTTTCTTCTTCCCTCTTTTTCTTCTTCCCTCTTCTTCTTTTTCCCTCTTCTTCTTTTTCCCTCTTCTTTTTTCCTCTTCTTCTTCTTTCCTCATCTTCTTTTTTCCTCTTCTTCTTCTTCCCTCTTCTTCTTCTTCCCTTCTCATCTTCTTCCCTGTTCATCTTCTTCCTCTTCTTCTTCCTCTTCTTCTTCCATTTTCTTCTTCTTCCCTCCTCTTCTTCTTCTTCCCT
>CAJHNH020000928.1:10000-82500 GCA_905116865.2 Candidula unifasciata | reverse complement strand
CCCTATTCAACACATCATGTTTATTACAGAAATCCTGGGAACAGTTTCATTACAAAAAAGGTGCCTTGGCGTTTCGGCTGTTAGCTCCGGTGAGAAGTTCAGGATCTTTGGTATTGTTCCCAAATTTGAGCATTGCATTAAAATCTGTTTTACAGGTCTGGCTTATTTGTACGCAGACTGTTCTCCGTCTCTAGGGCAGATGCACTTTGAAGGAAATACTTATATCCAGTCGTCTTGTACAACATGCCGTTTAGGGGGCCAAGGAGACGGTTCTTCATTTTCCCCAAATGTGGCGTGTTGGAATCCACAAGGTAAGACAGGTAATTTCATGTCCAACATTTCTATTTCAGATGACTAGATTTCAGCATCTGTGGTTTAGGCGTTGAGAACGGGCTTCGTAATACTGGGGGTGTCGTGTCCTATCCCAGCTGCGAACAATGTGTCATGCTTTGGTTTTAACCGTAGTACTGAGAGCTGACCGTTGAGTAGGCAATGTCAAATTACTGAACGTAAATTTTGCCTAGAAAAACAGGAACAGTCTTCCCCTCCCCCTACCCCCCCTCCCCCCGCCCTAAATATGCAGGGGTTGGTTCTGTAATGTCACGTAAAGGATACGTAACTAACTATATGTCAGACATTTATATTTCCGGTACCTAGAATAATAGGCAAACATAATATATGAGACATAACATGCGCTAATGTGTAATATAATGTGCGTAATTCCATGTAAGGTATGAATAAAAAGAGGAGAAGGAGGTAGAGCAAAAGGTAGACCAAGAACAAAATGGAAAGATAACATCATATAAACTCTGCAACAGCCGAAGTGGCCAGACGAGCAAGAAGCAGCCCCTTGTAGAGCCCCCGGCCCCCCAGAGCGATAACAGAGGAAGTGAATAAGAAGAGGAAGCGCGTAAAAGTGTCTTTGCCTAAAAAGTTTGAAATTTGGAGCTTTATGGTAAGAAGGTCGGCTCCAGAGTTGATTTTGCAAGAAGGATGCGGAGGAATAGACAAATAGATTTTTGCCCCCTGAGATAATCAAGGGTCGATAATCTGCTATATATGTTATGAAAATAAATGTGGTTACACAGTGATGGTCGCACTAATGTTAGAACAGGCAAATATCCTGAACGGAAAATATATAATTAATAATTATGATGTTCGATGGGCAACAAAGCATGATGATGGGAAAATAGCAAGAAAATCTCACGAAGTTTTAATGCAACGAATGTTGTAGCCTGTCAATATACTTTGTCAAGTTGTATACTGCCCCTACAAGTTTTGATCAGCGTTCTCTTTTAGATATTGCATGTTATCTTTTCAATAGTAAGGAAATTGATGAAGCAATGGTACGATAATCATGTTTTTTTTTAAGTGCAATTGTATGTATGTATAAACGTAAGTTGTACCTCACCAGGACATCACACAAGCGATAAACACCCGGTGACATAAAGTGCCACCATGCGGATGACGATAACGCGTGGCGAGGTCCCGAAAACCCCGTGCAGCCGTTATTCCATTTTCAAGGCCCAGCTATGTTTAGGGCCCTCGGCAAAAGATAGGGAGGGGTTTCAAAGTAACGAAAAATTGCATCCCACATGGGGACTACGCTAAAGTAGTTATGCAATTACATGTATTGCTAAAACCTCTTGACCAAGGTAGTCGGGTTCTTTAAAGCATCTCCAACATCACAATTCACAATAAACAGAAGTCGATGGCCTCTTCCAACAACCTCGGTCACAGTCTTTACGTCTGGCCATTCCCGTGAAAGAATCCGCACGCCTCCTTTGACCCGTCTTATCTGTATATTGGCTTCCATTTTCACCACCAAGGCTTTAACTTTTTGAGTCTCAAACAATGAATGATGTGTGAATCATCATATTTGCCGAATACTCTGTTTAGCTCAAAATGCTGTCTTACTTTTGTTTTCGGTAAAACACACTCAAGAAATCCGGATTGTGCAATGGTCACTACAACTATTTTATACAAATTGACGAATTTTAATCACGGATACTTCTTCACTGATATCTCATACGAAATTTTGTTCTGGTACTCAAAGAGTTAACATCCAATAGAGTTTTAACTAAGATAATTTTAGAGTTACGTCCCCCGCTGTGCCCTCTCACCCTGCTTACCTATCCCACATGTTTGCTTATTAGTGGCTAGTATCTTAATCCTGCAACGACAATTGAACGCTGAGACTACAGCTCAACTGTAGGTGGGTATTTTATGATAGGGTTCACTGTAAAACAACATGACAAGATATTCTTATTTGTAATTGCAGGATTGGTCATTTGTGGGATTTTGCTGATGAAGGCCATCTAGCCGAAGGTAATTTTTTTGTTTTCTTGATTACGGCATTGTGTCGTTGACTAGTTCTGTTTCTCGTTTGGACTTACATTATCAATTGTGTGTGGAAGTCGTCCCCATGTGGGATGCATGGGGGTTATTTGAAGCCCCACGCTGGCTTCTGCCGGGGGCCCTGAATATAGCCCGGGCATATACATGGCCTAGCCAAAGATATGGTCTAACTGTTAAAAGGGGTTTCTGGGACCTCTCCACGGGTGATCCTCATCCGCATGGTGGCACTTTGTGTCACCGGTGTTTATCGCTTGTGTGGTGTCCTTGTGGGGTACAACTACCTACCTACCTACTTCGCATTGTTTCTGCAGTAAGTTTGCTATAACCTACTTGCAACCCAGAACGCACTACAACTTTCTTCGTACTTGTGGTGCCCCTGTAAAACGGTGCTATATGGCTATTAGGTTGAATGGAGTTTCCAGGATTTGTACTGGTTTGATTCTCATCCTTTAGATGTTAAGTCTATAGGTTGCAATCTTAGAAGAAGGTGGGGGGGGGGGCGTTGCGCTTATTAAGTTAATGAGTTGAAGCAGATACTTTCCCCGTATTGTTTCTATTCTACTCTTGGGGAGGACATGAAAGTGAAATGACTTAGATGGACAAATTAAGATTTATTCGAAACGTTACCACTCGCGACGAGTATTGAATGTTTGTCTGAGATCTCATTCTGTATGTTTTCCCGGGTCACATTTTGATGGAGAAAATTGTTCACTCTCTTCCCACTAAAAAAGACGACGTGAAAGGCGACACATAAAAAGTTTGCTGAAATCTGATGTGAAGGGCAAAAAGATCCAATTATCGCAGCTTAGCTGTAAACCACAATAGAACGTGCCCACCGCTTTTCTACTACAATACAACGTGCCAGCCGCTTCTCTAAAGGAAAACACAGAAGAGAAGACTGGTTTCTAATTCATCCAACACATGTTGTCTTTATCGAATTTAAAACAGAATAACAAACAATGACATTTGATTTTTCTATTAGAGATTGCCACTGACGCAATTAGGATATACATTAATTGGGTCAGACGTGTGCATTTGTATCAGCACAACAAATGTCTTTATACATATTGTTCGTCAGCTATGGAAGGCAGCCCAACCAGAATTATGAGGTCATCATTGAAACACAAAATATTTGAAAGGTGAGAGCACCAAAGTGCCAAAATTCCTGTAGGAGATCTCAAATGGAGTGCAGCAGCTGGGTGAAGTTAGCACTCATTTGTCACAATCAACATTTTTTAATTGTTGGCATCATCATCATGTGCCCTGCCAACTGGCGTAGGCGCTCATGCGTCTCCACAGATCACGATCCCTGGTTGCCAAGAACAGCTCTCTTGATGATATTCCTCCATGCCATCGTTTCAACCCACCCAGCATCCCCTCTCTTGGTCTGCCGGTACCCCTTTTTCCAATGATTTTTTAAGTTGTCACGATGTTCTTCAATGTCTCTCTTCTCATTATGTGACCAAAGAACAGTGTTTGTCTTTTTCTTACTATTGGATATAGAGATCTACTTTCATTAGCCTCCTTCAAACAATCGTTGTTAGTTACTCTAAAAACCACATCTCTGTTGCTTCCAAATTCTTCATAATTTGTTAACTGGCATTCCAAGATTAGCTACCATACAGCAGAACAGGTTCAAGGCAACATTTAAGCACCCTTCTTGTTGACAGAATAGATCAATAGTGCACAGATATTAATACACGCACATTTTTGTGCTGTTAATGTGTGTGTGTGTGTGTGTGTGCGTGCGTCTGTGTGTGTGTGTGTGTGTGTGTGTGTGTGTGTGTTTTGCGTACTACAGTCCAAGAGACGCACAGATAGAATAAGTCAGCTAGACAGACAGATAGGAACAAACACACATGCACACAGAAACATACATAGACAGACGCTCTTGCCAGCCCGCACACTTGTTTACAAGCCTAAGACATATATAAACACACACACACACACACACACATATATATATATACATATATATATATATATATATATATATATATATATATATATATATATATATATATATATATATATATATATTTATTAGTTCGACGTTAGTCTCCCCAGACCCATATACACACTCGCTCACTTCTGATTGGTAGTTCCTGAATACCGTTACCTTCGCACAACGTTACTAGGGTGTTCTGCAATACTGTTGATATAGCGTGTTGTATATTTCAGCACGTCAAGGCTTTTAAAACTCCAAAAACTTGGAGAAACTGGGTCTAACACAACCTCCCTAAAGAGTGCTGCAACATATGTTACAGGCATTCTCTTTCTCGGAATTAAAACGTAAATGCAAGTTATCGCAGAAACCAAACAAAAGAGCGGGTCACACCCGAAATCCTTAGTAAATTCGACCAGTCCAACAAACTTGTTAATAAAATCTGACCTACTCTATTTGGGGAGACCAACGTCGAACTAACCATTTATATATATATATATATATATATATATATATATATATATATATATATATATATATATATATATATATATATATATATACGTGTGTGTGTGTGTGTGTGTGTGTGTAGATATACACACATACATTAATCACTTGGTATTATTTTATTTACACCGAATGATATATTTAATCTATTGACATGAAAAGACCAAATGACTGCAAAGAGCAACATACATTTTTGCTTTGTGTAAAACACATCCTTGATCTTATTTTGAAAGCTTTGACGTTAAACATGTTTTTCTCTAACCAAAAAACAATGCTTGGCTCACACAGGAAACAATTAATCAACGAGAGTAGGGGATTTGCCTGACAAAAAAATAAAAGTAGTTTCAGCAATGCTAAAGACACCAGCAATGTATGCAAACAGAGCAACAGATGTCGATAGCTATCTGATCTTAACCTTTGTTGGGAAAAACGACAAGGGGGATATTGATTGGGAAATTAAAAAACCGTGACGGTTGCGGGAGTAACTGTATAATTACTTCACATAGTGGGGAAACCTTAATACATAGTATCCACACACACGATAAGGGTTATAAAGATCAACAGCTTGCAGCATTACAAGTTCAGTAAGTAAAACTATAACTCTCTACTGTCTGTATTTACCACTTGTAACAACTTGTATACAGCACTTTATGGTGCAGGATACGTGAGGAGAAAGGTGCAGGGGTTGGGGTGGGTGAGGTGGATAGATCGCTAGCCTGAGAATTTAGGGCCGCATGGCTAGTGCAAGCACTTCGAACTGTGTGTAATTGTGCATTTCAAAAGGACATGGTACTCACTTTGTCCTATTTAGGATGATATTTTTCGCTATTTGAAGCCCTACTCTGGCTCTTGCCGGGGACCGCAATATAGCCCAGCCATAAATATGGCCTAAGGGCCGAACGCGGTTTCTGGGACCTCTCCACGGTGATCCTCACCCACACGGTGGCACATTGTGTCATCGGGTGTTTGTCGCTTATGTGATGTCCTGTTGGGGTAGAAAGTCAGTCAGTCAGTCAAAAGAACATGGTTTTCGCTTTGCGTTTATCCTGATAACAGACATTTTTTTGTTTTTTTATGTAGTAGTTTATGTTGTGTTTCAATCGGAAAGAATTATTTAATTGATTCATTTTAATCAGTTTTGAATTGGTAAATTGGACATATATATTTGTACATTTTCCTGTATTGTCACACTCAACAGGCGATGTAGAGAAGAGAATCCTGTTGCTGTTAATGCAGAGGTCAACGCTCTCATCGGTGAAAATTCAGACGAAGCAGGTGCAATAATCTATACAGACGGATCCGTTATACGCCAAAGAAGAAGCGCATGGGCATTTACAGCACGCTCAGCGGGCAGAACAGTCAAAGAAGCCAACGGCGCCTTCTCCATGACAACCAGCAGCATGACGATGGAGGTGATGGCAGTGACACAAGCGCTTGCCTGGCTTGAAACACAAAAATACACCCGCGTGTGTATACTCAGTGATTCAATGAGTATGATCCGGAGGGTTCAGGCAGGTTCAGTGCGAAGACAATGGCTTGAATCATTACAGAAGTCCACTGTCCGTGGAGTCACCTTTATTTTTGTTCCGGGACACGCAGGCGTCGATGGAAATGAAAGAGCTGACAGGTTGGCTGGATCCGCTATCACTACCGACGGTCAGCCTATGGATCATGCTGATATTATCAATGCCCTCAGAGAAATGGGAAGGATAGACGACTTTGGTGGCAGTGAATCCACATCACTCGCCAGAATGGCAGACTTGGGAATTAAGATCGGCACAGCAAAAAACGAGACGCACACCAGCTACGCCAGAAGACTTGTTAATCAACATAGAACTGGTACTATTAGCCATCGGACGTTGGGGTTCATACTGAGGGGAGGATCTGAGCACCTATGGACATGTCCGGAGTGCAATGAGGATAACCCAACTAACTAACTAACTAACTAACTAACTAACTAATTTTAATCAGTTGTCTCTTTAGTATACACGTGGGGAGATATAGTGAAATATACCAGGCAATAAATTGTGCAATCTATTGTTTATGTTTTCTTTATTCAACAAAACTAAACTTTTAAATGATATTTATAATACTGGGTATATTCCAAATGACCTTTTAAAATCCATATTTATAGCTCTGCCTAAAAAACAAGGCACTATAAAATGTGAAGACCACCGCACAATAAGTCTCATGAGTCACATGACTAAGATTTTACTGAGAATAATTATGAGAAGAAAAAGAAACAAAATTAAACCAGAAATCAGCGATGAACAATGTGGATTTGTAGAAGAAAAAGGTACAAACAATGCCATATACATCCTAAGGACATTGTCAGAAAGAGCTATAGAAGTAAAGACTGATTTATGCATATGCTTCACAGACTATACAAAAGCATTTGACTGTATGAAGCATGAAGAAGTAATCAAACTGTTAGAAAAATTAAATATTGATGGAAAAGATCTACAAACAATAAAGACTATGTATTGGCAACAAACAGCAGCTATAAGAATTAACAACTATTTATGTACATTTCAAAGCAAAAAAGAGGGGCGTACGACAAGGATGTGTACTGTCACCTGATTTGTTTTCAATATACAGTGAATATACAATGAGAGCTTTAATTGGTATGCCAGGAATTGTGGTTGGAGGGCACAATATAAACAATTTACGTTATGCTGATGACACAGTCTTGATAGTAACAAGTCAGAAAGAACTACGGGAACATTGTGGTGTTAGAAAGTGGAAGAAATGGCCTCAGTTTGAATAATGGAAAGACATACGTAATGGTAGTTTCAAAGAAACAAATTATTCCTAAATATGTAATAAAAGTTGATGGTGTTATTTTAGGACAAGTACAGAAATTTAAGTATCTGGGCACATGGATAACATCAGATGAAAGATGCATAACTGAAATAAGAAATAGAATAGGACAGGCAAAAACTGCATTTTATAAAATGAAAAACATCTTGCGCAATATATCCTTGTCATTGAGAGTTAGAAAAAGAATTCTTGCTTGCTACATACATCCAGTTTTAACATATGGCTGTGAATCCTGGACAATCGGTAGGCAGGCCAAACAATTTCTGGAGGCCTCGGAGATGTGGTTTTACAGAAGAATGCTTAGAATACCTTGGACAGCTAAAAAGAGCAACAAGAGGTTTTGAAAGAGGCGGGAGCCCGAAGACAACTTATCACAGACATCAGAAGGAGACAGTCATCATTTTTGTCCATGTTATGAGAAAAGGGAAAATAGAACATGTTGTGACCACTGGAAAGATCTGTGGAAGGAGAGATAGAGGAAGACAACGAGAAAAGATGCTTGACAGTCTTGGAGGTGTGTCGGCACACGAAATGATACATGCTGCAGGAGCTCGCAGATTCTGGAGAGGCATGATCGCCCACGCCAGTCGGCAAGGCACCTGGTGATGATGATGATGATTCAATTTCGAACTGTGTTGGTTAGAATTTTAATTTGCCCCCGACCGAAACAGAATAAATCTAAAATCCCTTACTAATTACAAATGATAATACCCAAAATGACTTAACTTAGGGCTTTCCAAGAAAAATATACAATTTTCTGGAAAGACGGAAAGGTGCCAATGATGTTCTATAATATCTACCAGTGTTGCTATGTACTGGCAACTGTCATTTGGTCTTCATTTGTTTTTTCCCCAACACACACACACACACACACACACACACACACACACACACACACACACATATATATATATATATATATATATATATATATATATATATATATATATATATATATATATATATATATATATATATATATATATAAGGAGCTCTAAAACACACGGACAACATAATTAGATCAGGGGAGTATAGAGTTTGGAAAACACACGAAAGTAACTATAAAAGATGGCAAAGAAAAGGCGGACTTGGTGCTACATTAGTGGTGGCAGGTGCCTCTTTGAGAAGATAACAAGCCGGGCAGGTTTTGTGACATTGTGGAAGCTCGTTTTCCGACAGGAGGCGCCCTGAGAATTAGGTCATCCTATTTATAATAAGTTTTGCTAGGAAACTGTCGAAAAGTTGGTTGCATATCCTTTACAATATTGTTGTGGTTTTTCCAGGCAACTTTTAAATTCAGTGGTTTGCCACTTGCTCTGAATGGGTAAGCTCTTGGTACCACTCTACTGTACAGAAAGATAGAAGGACACACTTGTCATATCATATTACTTGAACATCTACGATGATAATTGTACTTGCCATGTGTGTGTGTGTGTGTGTGTGTGTGTGCGCGCGCGCGCGCGCGCGTCATCATCTTCATCATCATGCACCCTACAGCATGGGCGGCTATTTTACCCATTTCAACACAAAAGCCGGAATCATGGATCAGGTCGGTGTTCTTGTCTCGCCCAACACACAAGTCGTCCAGCCATCCAATGAGTTATCTCCCCCCCCCCCCCCCTGTGGGAATCGGGGCCCCCATTGTTGACGAAAACAAGAACTGACCCGTTTCTTCCCTAACAAGCATGTCGTATGATTAGATTAACTGGAGATTCTCATTCAAAATTGAAGTGCATCTGCATGAGAAATCAGGAAACGACAGTCTGCATTAAAAAAAAGCCAGATCTGTAAAATAGACGTGCACGCATCTCTCAAGTTCTGTAACTATACTAAAATCCGCAAGTGGACGAACAACATAATTCTTCCACCGGAGTTTACAGTCAGTGAGAAGAAGAATAATTGTATCTGTCTTGTCCGTGCTATCTTTGCATGATTTCTTGCCAACTGTCACCAAGCTCTTAATAGTAGAAAATGGCTCTTCTTAAGTTAGACACATTTACACAACATCCACACAGTCATGCACATATAAATACACATGTGAATGCGTGAATCCATGAGATATTAATTTACAAGTATCAATTCATGTTCATTAAGATGGAGGACAAACATTTCTCCCCCCCCCCCCCCCCCCCCCCACACTGCCACCCCAATGCAAATTACTTATAAGCTGTCAGTTTTATTTCCTCTCTTTTTAAAGTTCACTTCTTAGCTCAACACCAATATGCTGACGTGTACATTTCAAACCAAGTCTGTTTAGATACAAACATTCATTACCTCTGAGGCCGTCCTAATCTGAGTGCATAATAGAAGCTGTAATTGCTTCGTGTGGATTCGAACTTGCTGCAATCAAATGAACAGTCAGACAGCCTGGTTGACCCTGCACTAATGGGTGGGTAAATGATACAGGACAAGCTAGATGTTTTGAGGTCTTCTTTGGCAGCGACTGAACAGTGCAGAGACACAAATAGATCCGTGTGATCTGAGAGAGATGGTGCTGCAGTATCTTGCCGGCGCTCTAAACTCGGGAAGAAAGGGAGACGGGTTTGCAATATGACTGCTACTGGTAATATAAGAATTCTAACTTTGTGCTTGCTGCTGAATACGTGGATAGAGCGTATTCGGGAGTGTCCAAAGTATTGAGGTATCGATTCTTAATTCAGTATTCAACATTCAGCAATCTAATAATGATACTAGGGTTGTATAGAATATATGCTTCGTATTCGCTTCGGGGCTAAATAGTGGACCTAATAACTATTCGGTATTCGGCCGAATAGTTGCAGTCGAGCCGAATACGAATAGCGGTTACCTTACACCCGTGTCTGCATACACTGCGATAAACTGAACTCTCTCATTAAAACAATAGTTGCTGTTGGCTACGCCTGTCGTAGAGGGGGGAACTGCAACCCGGTTGCGTCGTACAGCATCCAGTTTTAACATATGGCTGTGAATCCTGGACAATCGGTAGGCAGGCCAAACAATTTCCCGATGCCTCAAAGATGTGGTTGTACAGAACAATGCATGAAATACCTTGAACAGCCAAAAACAGCAACCAAGAGGTTTTGAAAGAGGCGGGAGCCCGAAGACAGCCAATCACAGACATCAGAAGGAGACAGTCATTATTTTTCGACCATGTTATGAGAAGAGGGAAAATGGAACATGTAGTGACCACTGGAAAGATCTGTGGAAGGAGGGATAGAGGAAGACAACGAGAGATGATTCTTGACAGTCTTGTTGCATGGCATAGAGCTGTGTCACACGAACTAATACATGCTGCAGGAGATCGCATATTGTGGCAAGGCCCACGCCAGTGGGCAAGGCACCTGATAATAATGATAAACTATTCGTATTCGGCCGAATAGTTGGTCCCGCTATTCGTATTCGGCCGAATGAAAATCCATATTCTGTACAGCTCTAAATGATACAATCTTCTTTTCAGAAAGCTGTTATTGTTGTACTTTTATTGCATTTAGCTTGGAGCTGCTACACGTAAACATCTCGCTAAGGGCCAAAGATGTACGAATAATCAAGACAGAGCAAGGTGTTATCAGTGGTGTTAGTTTAAAGCTTGAACAATGGATCAACATCATGGCACACGGGTAGTAACACAGAAGTGTTTCGTTCTTTTTCTACCTCAAGTCTGAGTCCGAAGAAGTTCAGCACAGTGCATAGGCTCTGTAGCACCGGCGAGGATCCTAAAAATACTTTGAGAAGATTTTAAACTCCAAATTATGCCTTGACAGCGCCGCTAGGCTACTCTTTTCAAGTTTCAACGGGAAAGGTTTTTTTTTTTTACGTTCGCAACAATACACACGGGCGTTCATTATCACTACCCAGAGACTACGATAAATACTAGAAGTTTAAGTCCACGTGAAAAAATTCCAGTCCTCACCGGGGATTAAATCCGAAACCTCTAGCACTCGAGGCAGACGCTATGCCCGGAGACCATGCAGCCACCTCAGTGGTGTTGTTTGTGTGACTATTGATATAGAGACTGGGTCACCTGTAGATCTGGTCAGATTTGATGTGATGCTAAGCCTCCCTATTCATTATGATTATTCTAAGGTAAAGACGGCAATTTATAGATAAAAGATGATACTTTCATAAACACAGTAAAGACTGCAATTTATAGATAAAAGATGACACTTTCGTAAACACAGTAAAGGTGGCAATTTATAGATAAAAGATGACACTTTCATAAACACCGTAAAGACGGCAATTTATAGATAAAAGATGATACTTTCATAAACACAGTAAAGACGACATTTTATAGATAAAAGATGATACTTTCATAAACACAGTAAAGACTGCAATTTATAGATAAAAGATGACACTTTCATAAACACAGTAAAGACTGCAATTTATAGATAAAAGATGACACTTTCGTAAACACAGTAAAGGTGGCAATTTATAGAAAAAAGATTACACTTTCATAAACACCGTAAAGACGGCAATTTATAGATAAAAGATGACACTTTCATAAACACAGTAAAGACGGCAATTTATAGATAAAAGATGACACTTTCGTAAACACAGTAAAGGTGGCAATTTATAGAAAAAAGATTACACTTTCATAAACACCGTAAAGACGGCAATTTATAGATAAAAGATGACACTTTCATAAACACAGTAAAGACGACAATTTATAGATAAAAAAGACACTTTCATAAACATAGTATTGATGATAATTTATAGATAAAAGATGATACTTTCATAAACACAGTAAAGACGACAATTTATAGAAAAAAGATTACACTTTCATAAACACCGTAAAGACGGCAATTTATAGATAAAAGATGACACTTTCATAAACACAGTAAAGACGGCAATTTATAGATAAAAAAGACACTTTCATAAACATAGTATTGATGATAATTTATAGATAAAAGATGATACTTTCATAAACACAGTAAAGACGGCAATTAATAGATACAACATGACCCTGTCATAACCACAGTAAAGACGACAATTTATAGATAAAAGATGACACTTTCATAAACACAGTAAAGACGACAATTTATAGATAAAAGATGACACTTTCATAAACACAGTAAAGACGACAATTTATAGATAAAAGATGACACTTTCATAAACACAGTAAAGACGACAATTTATAGATAAAAGATGATACTTTCATAAACACAGTAAAGACGACAATTTATAGATAAAAGATGACACTTTCATAAACACAGTAAAGACGACAATTTATAGATAAAAGATTATACTTTCATAACCACAGTAAAGACGACAATTTATAGATAAAAGATGACACTTTCATAAACACAGTAAAGACGACAATTTATAGATAAAAGATGATACTTTCATAAACACAGTATAATAAAAGATGATACTTTCACAGTAAACAATTTAGTAAAAGATGACAATTTCATAGATAAAAGATGAGCACATTTACTTTCATAAACACAGTAAAGACGACAATTTATAGATAAAAGATGATACTTTCATAAACACAGTAAAGACGGCAATTTATAGATAAAAGATGATACGTTCATAAACACAGTAAAGACGGCAATTTATAAATAAAAGATGACACTTTCATAAACACGGTAAAGACGGCAATTTATAGATAAACATTATACTTTCATAAACACAGTAAAGACGGCAATTTATTGATAAACATTATACTTTCATAAACACAGTAAAGACGGCAATTTATTGATAAAAGATGACACTTTTATAAACACGGTAAAGACGGCAATTGATAGATTAACGATGAGACTTTCATAAACACAGTTTTTACGACAACTTATAGATAAAACACAGCAAAGAAGGAGATTTATAGATAAAAGATGACACTTTTATAAACACGGTAAAGACGGCAATTTATAGATAAACATTATACTTTCATAAACACAGTAAAGACGGCAATTTATTGATAAACATTATACTTTCATAAACACAGTAAAGACGGCAATTTATTGATAAAAGATGACACTTTTATAAACACGGTAAAGACGGCAATTGATAGATTAACGATGAGACTTTCATAAACACAGTTTTTACGACAACTTATAGATAAAACACAGGGAAATTTATAGATAAAAGATGACACTTTTATAAACACGGTAAAGACGGCAATTTATAGATTAACGATGAGACTTTCATAAACACAGTTTTTACGACAACTTATAGATAAAACACAGGGAAATTTATAGATAAAAGATGACACTTTTATAAACACGGTAAAGACGGCAATTGATAGATTAACGATGAGACTTTCATAAACACAGTTTTTACGACAACTTATAGATAAAACACAGGGAAATTTATAGATAAAAGATGACACTTTTATAAACACGGTAAAGACGGCAATTGATAGATTAACGATGAGACTTTCATAAACACAGTTTTTACGACAACTTATAGATAAAACACAGGGAAATTTATAGATAAAAGATGACACTTTTATAAACGCAGTAAAACTTGGTTAACACGAATTTCAAGCGACGGAAAATCGAGTTCGTGTAGACAACTTTCGAGCTCACCAGGAACTGAAAACAATAATACAGCCTAGTTGGGACTAAAGTTCATCTTGTTGCGCAGTCGTGATTTCATATATTACATACACCATGACTTAATATATTATAATAACCATGATCAATCAACTCTGACACAAAGTCCATGCCGTGGGGCAGTGGTAGGCATGTCTATTCACAAACTTCTGTCTCGTGTACTTTTAATCAACTTTGACACAGATGGTCTTCCATAGTCCATGAGGTGCGGCGTTGGTAGTGATGTCTATCCACAAACTTATGTCTCGTGTACTTTCAATCAACTTTGACACATATGGTGTTCCATAGTCCATGAGGTGTGGCGTTGGTAGTCATGTCTATCCACAACCTTCTGTCTCGTGTACTTTCAAAAAACTATGACACAGATGATCCTCCATGCCATGTTGCAAACTGTCCATATTTTCTCTCGGTCTCCCTCTGTCTCTCTTCCACTCCAACTTTCCTACTGTCACGATGTACTCTAGTTTTCTCCTTCTCTTCACATGACTAAAGAATGTCTTTTTCTATGTGGGCAATTAGTTCTCGCCGTGAGTCAGTTTCTTTCAAAACATCCTTATTACTCTTTTTATCTGTCCAGGATATTCTCATCGTCCTTCTATAAAACCACATATTTGCAGCTTCTAAATAATTTTCACTAATCTAACAACCGTCAATGATTCACTTTCATAAAACAAGATACGAATTATGAACATTTCAAGAATTATCTTCCTTGTCAAAGTTGAATATAGGTCGGTAAATTGTACCCCACCAGGACATCACACAAGCGATAAACACCCGGTGACACAAAGTGCCACCATGTGGATGAGGATCACTCGTGGAGAGGTCGCAGAAACCCCCTTCAGCCATTTGACCACATTTAAGACCCGGCTATATTTAGGGCCCCCGGCAAAACCCAGGGTGGGGCTTCAAAATAACTAAAATTTGCATCCCACTTTGCGACGATCAATTGAAATTGAAAGATTACATAAAATATTCTTTATTTTGTAAACTGCTGCCTTTGCTTGAGCATTTCTACATTTCATTTATTTAATACATCTAATATTGACGAAAAGGGTAGCATGACACAGTACATAATATATGAAATGTTGAGACAATTACACATTTTGAAATATTGCAATATATTTCGTCGGGTTATTACGAAATTTCTCAACTCAGAAAGGGAGATGACATTCTTAGATGCATCAGAGTGATGGCCCTTTCTCAGTAAAAATTAAATTTTCACAAAAACGATAATTACATTTTTAAAACAGGAGAATTGAGTTTCACAAAAACAGTATTAAACTCTCACAATATCCTCTTCGCGTTCACTGGCTGTAAATTCGGGGGGAAAGTT
The DNA here is from genome assembly GCA_905116865.2 of Candidula unifasciata. Lineage (NCBI taxonomy): Eukaryota > Metazoa > Mollusca > Gastropoda > Stylommatophora > Geomitridae > Candidula > Candidula unifasciata. Next base: position 67,007 of record CAJHNH020000928.1, on the reverse strand, counting down.
CTAGTTGTTTGTCCACATCTGGATTTAGGTCTTATTCTAGTACATGAGTGTTGCTTGCACATCCGTTTAACAAATCTGACTTAATTGTATGTAGATTGTTGGTTTCTTGCCTCTCAGGCAGTGGCACTCCGACTTCGAAGGAAGGTCTCATTTAGTCGACGTTTACGACACACTTGTGGGTCTATTCTTATTTTCCCCAACAAATGAGACCCCCAGAACGCACAAGGGGGAATTACAATATAGTAATATCAGAATTGCCCTTTCGCAATAAGAGAATTGCACGCTTCTACATAAGAATTATGCTTAACAGGGGTGTAATTTCACAACAGGAGAACTGTACGTTGACATCTAGAGAACAGAACTTTCACCAAAGGAGACTGCACTTTTATAAGAGGAGAATAGCACTTTTACAACAGAAGAATTACATGTTCACATCGGGAAAGTGCATTTTTATACGAGGAAAATAATTCTTTATTCAACACTATACGTAGCTCTGTATCTACATAATACTATATGTTGCAAACTACCGAAATCAGTCTTTTAACTATTATCGGACTCAGTATTGCAAACTACTCTAATTCAGCAACATAAATTGCTGTCTATCTAATTCAATACTGCATTACTTCAACAGTCCGCTCAACCATGAACGATACTAACAGTCTAGTTCAACACTGTACGTACATGACAGTTTTCATTCCACCACAAACGGGGCGGACAGTTAAATTCAACACAGCACATCTCAATGAACACCACTGACGTAGACGGCTGACATTCATCATGAGATCTCAGCCAGTTGTATGGCGCCATAAACATTGATGATTTTTAGCGCAGCTTCGACGCTGTAGTTTTCGTGCGGATGACAGACATGATGGGACCAAAGTAGGTTGTCTAGCTCGTCAATCACTGAACCATTGAATGGCCCTTTCATGATGGAGATGATATGTCATGTTGCTTATGACAGGCTTTTACGCAAAGCGACCATAATTTCTTGAGCTGACAACAGGACGTCGCAAGTAAGTTGGTTTACTCCCCCCCCCCCCCCCCCCCTTTTCCCATCCCCCTTTCCCCTACACTTTTCCCAACGGGATTAATGAATTTCACGAAAAGAGAATTACACTTTCGCAATATGAGAATTAAAATGTAGTAATGTTAAAACTGCTCTTTCACATTAGGGGAAATGCATATTTTTACATGAGAATTACACATTCAATGAGCAGAGGTGCAATTTAACAATAGGAGAACTGTACGTTAACGTCTGGAGAATAGCACTTTCAATAAATGAGAACCGCACTTTTTCAACAGGAGAATTCCAATTTTACAACAGGAGAATTGCACTTCTACAACAGGATACTTACACTTTTACAACAGGAGAATTGCACTTCTACAACAGGAGACTTACACTTTTACAACAGGAGAATTGCATATCTACATCAAGAGAATGCACTTTTACAACAGGAAAATTGCACGTTCACATCAAGAGAATGCACTTTTACAACAAGGTAATTAAATTATCACGTTCACATCGGGAGAATGCACTTTCATACGAGGATAATTACTCTTTTCTTTAACATTATTAGTAGCTTTGTATCTCTATTAATGCTAAATAATGCAAACTACCCAAATCAGTCTTTTGTCTACTTTCTGACTCAGTATTTCACGTTTCAAACTAATCTAATTCAGAAAGGTAAATTGTTGTCTTTCTAATTCAATACTGCATTACTTCAACAGTCCGCCCAACCATGGACGATGCTAACAGTCTAGTTCAACGCTGTACGTCTATGACAGTTATCATTCCACTGCAAACAGGGCGGACAGTTAAATTCAATACAGCACATCTCAATGAACACCACTGACGTAGACGGCTCGCATTCATCATGAGATCTCAGCCAGTTGTATGGCGCCATGAACATTGCTGATTTTTAGCGCAGCTTCGACGCTGTAGTTTTCGTGCGGATGACAGACATGATGGGACCAAAGTAGGTTGTCTAGCTCGTCAATCACTGAACCATTCGATCGCCCTTCCATGATGGAGATGACATGTCGTGTTGCTTATGACAGGCTTTTACGCAGAGCGATCATAATTTCTTGAGCTCAAAACGGGACATCCAACTAATATTTTGAGCTCAAAACTGGACGTCACAAGTTAGTCTGTTAACCCCCCCCCCCCTTCCCCCCCTCCCCCCCCCCCCCCCCCCATCCTTTAAAAGGTTAGAGCAAAATGGTTAACAACTCAAAAAGGGTAAAAAAACCACAATCAATTGAGGCCAAGAAATTACCTATACAAAAAAAAAAGCATGATGCAATAAAAATTTTATTGAACACATTTAAGGCATTATATGCATCTTTAAAAAAAAAAACCATACAGATACAATTTTAAGCGCACGCTCTATTCTCAATCTTAAATCTAGCTTTTCTTTCAAAATAGGCAGTTTGCGGTTCTGGGGTTGTTGTCGTTTTTTTTTTTTTTTTTTTTTTCTAATTGAAAAAAGGGGAGAAAAAAAAAGGGGGGGGGGGGGGGGGGGGGGGTCTGTGGGATTTATCGACGGCACAGCAATGGCTGTGACAGCAAACACACAAAACTCAAGATCTTACATTCTTGTGTGATTCCAGTACTAACCTATGGATGCGAGAGCTGGAAATCAACGAAAACTCTAGACACAAAATTAGACAGTTTTGAAAATAAATGCCTTAGAAGAATACTAAATTTCAAATGGTCAGATTTCTGAACCAATACACAAATAAGGCAAGAATCCAGGCAAGAGTATGTGTCTAATTTTATATGAAAACGCCGCTGAAACTATGTCGGCCACCCCCTTAGAATGGATAAATCAAGACTTCCTTACCAAGCCCTCATTTGGACACCACAAGGGAAAAGATCTCGTGGAAGACCAAGGGAAACCCTACCTAGAACTATCATCAGGGAAGGCTCGCTCATAGGCCACTCAAACATCCAAGACCTACAACAGATTGCAACGAACCGCCATGCATGGAAAGTCATGACCTCTGCCCTATGTGCCGCACTCGACACAAGAGGAAAGACTAACTAACTAACAGCAATGGCACACGTAAAGAAACGGGACTGTCCCAATAAAAACGAGACACATGGTCTAACTTCAGCTATGCGAATCAAGAAATGAATTACCCAAACCTAACTGCGACAAGCATCACTACGGTGGGAGATTACAGCGCAGCGAAGAGCTGCAACTGAATCTGGTCGATACTCGAACATCACAGGAAAGACAAGGAAACACAAGCTAAGAGGAAGGGCAAGAACATACAAGTAGATTGTTACTAATACCGTTTCTTCTTCTTCTTCTTCTTCTTGTACACCTGATTGTGCATCCGTTTTGAGTCTGACAGATCTGACTCATTTGTGTGCAGACTGCTGGTTGCTTGCCTTTCAGGCAGATGCACTCTGACTTCTAAGGAAGCGCCCAATTAGTCGACTCTTACGACATGCTTTTGGGTAGGCAGTGGGTCTATTCTTGTTTTCCTTATAACAGGGCCCCGGAACCCACACGGGGATTGATACCGTTTAAAATAAAACTTCATGATGACTGCTGCAAATGCGTGCGAACAAAGCGCTGGTGGAAAAGTCTCAAGTGCTGCGATGTCGGTACTTAACTCACACTTTGACCAGGAAGCTCCACGAGAGGGTGTGTAAAGGTTGTTGCGTATTCTTTACAGGACGTTGTAGAACCAACCTCAACAGCCCCTGGCTGTTGTGTGGGTTTTCTAGGCAAATTTACGTCCAGTAGTTTGCCATTGCTTGCTGGACGGTCGGCTTTCTTGATACCACTGCCAAAACCAACGCAAGGCGCATCGCCCGCAGCTGGGATCGAACCCGGCATCCCGGCATTACGAAGCGTTCGCTTCGACTTAGCCACAGAGCCGACGGGGATGTAATAAAAAAGGAAAAACAGATGGACTCAGATACGACTGAACATTTCGAATTACGTCTTTATCAATTACTAAGAACGGGGTGGGGGGGGGGGGGAGAGGGGGGAGCAGAATCCTAATTCAGAGCCCTAATCCGCTAGAGTTATGTAAAGTTTAAACTAGAACTAAAATATATGAATCCATTCAAGAATCAGTTCAGCTCATGTCTTCTCTTCTTGTCTAGTTAAGGGTGTGCTTTCCAGTTCATCTTCGAATTCGCGTTAACTAGGTTTTACTGCATATGGTGCCAGTAAGTCAGTCAAGTAAGTAAATAACCATTTTCATGCCAGTGGCGTATCCAGCTGGGAATGAAAAGAGAGTTACTAGGTGAAATAAAAAAGAGACAAGTGAAATATTTTGGCCACATTAAAAGACATAACAGTACTGTAAAGATCATCCCAGAGGGAACGGTTCAAGGTAGGCGAGCAAGAGGCAGACAGCGTTACAAGTTTGAGGATAACATCAAGAGATGGACGAACAGCAGTATGAGTGAGTGTACATCAAGGGCAAGAGACAGGGCTTGTTGGAAATCCATTGCAGCCAACCTTTATTGCGGAGACGGCACCTGATTAATTGATTGATTGATTGGCGTATCCAGCTTACATTTTAGAGGCCTACTGGCACTCGACGGCTAATCAGGTCAACGTCACGCCGGTCGAATTTGCTTCCTAGGACCTTTCCCCATGTCCATTTTAAGCTAGATTAACCTTATACCTAATACAATTTTCACAAAGAATGACAATACAAGAATAAATTGATCTTTATATAGAATCAAAATATGTAATGTCGATTCAGTGAGAAGGAAAGTACTTACACAATTATGTTTGTTTTCGTACCGGCGTTGCCATAATACAATGTTGAAGGCTATTTATTGTTTGATAATTGTAGAATGTCTTCGATGTGTCTGTATTGTAACTTTATTTGTCTTATATGCAACAACAACAACAACAACAACAACAAAAAACAAAAAAAAACTGATTCGAAATGGATTCGAACCAAAGACCTTTGAACCGGTAGGCAGGCATTCAACCGCTATGCTACTGAGGCTTTGAGAGGGCACTAGACATTTATGTGTATAAGTCAAAGTAAAGTTCCATTTTCACGCCTTTAGGTGCATCGGGCATATGGGAAGAACACCCATATTTTTACAGACCAATCGGCACTAGGTGGGCAATGTGGTCAGCATTAAGCCAGCCGCCTTTACTTCACCATGCTATACATCCTGGTCGACCTGCGATGCCCCCATAATATGATAAAAATCCACGCAGCCAGCAGTGGGTTTCGATCGCTGTACGTTGGAACTACGAGTCGGACTCGCATCGCCTAAGCCACGGACGCCAACCAGTTATGTGTACAATTATTCTTATTCTTTGTAGCATTCGTAGACTGTAAATTTCAGCGGAAAGTTCTGGTTATTCAACCATTTCTAGACTTTAATCTTCTTCTTGAGCTTGAATGTTACATGCATAGCCGTTTTACAGATCTGGTTTATTCGTATGCAGAAAGTTGGCTCCTCTGCTTTCAGTCAGATGCACTCCGACCTGGAAGATAATAAACCTAATCAGTCGCCTTTTACGACATAGTTGCTAGGGGCAATAGGGTTATCTGTATTTTCGCTAAAATAGGGCCATAGGATTCTGCGAATTTTAAGACGTATGGGCACTACTTGGGTCACGTGGTGAATGTTTTGCATGCCTTGGGTACTTCTCGGGAAATTTTAGGGCTCTTAGCTGACCTGGCAATCTAGAAGCCAGAGTGAACTCCGGCCGCCATTCTTCCACATTATCCACATAATTGTTCGCCCTCCTTCCCCCCCCCCCCACCCCCTCCCGACTCGCTATGAATTCAAACAGATAGTGCCAGAGAGTAAGCACGGTACCCATTGCGCTGTAAAGAAACTAGCCATTTTCAAATACAAAATCCAAAAGAATTATTTATTTGTATAAATAATATGGACTGAAGTGGAAATACAATGATACATGTAGGAGTGTGAATAAATGAATGAGCGGATTTTCTGGCTATAAAAGCAAAAGCCACAGGAACACTCCACAAGGAAGACACCATGAAAACCATTTATGAACGAATTTTGAAAGAAGACACAAGGTTAGATAAGGTAACATGTGTAAAAATTTGTGAACGAAATTAGGTGCATATCGGGCAAGGAGGAGCGTAGGAGAGGAAGAGAACGACGTGAGTAACTTCAGTGTGCAATGGAAACAGTTATTATCTATATCTTAAGACATTTGCTGAGGGATACAGAGCATCTATAGGCATACCGTGTGTGCTATGATGTCGATTCTTAAATCAGTAAATTTGGACACACAAAAATGCATTGCACAATCGCCTGGCATATTTCGCTGCATCTCGTCAGCTGGATTTCTGCACATTATCGCCGTGTGGGTTCCAGGGCCCTGTTGTGGGGAAAAAAAGAATATACCCACTGTTTCCTCAACAAGCATGACGTAGGAGTCGATTATTTGTGGACTTCGTTTCGGAGTACATCTGACTCAGAGGCAATGAACTATCAATCTGCATTCAGATAAGATGGATCTGTAAAATTGATGTGCACCCAACACCCAAGCTCTGGATCAAGACTAAGTTCAAAGATGGATGAGCAACCAGAACCATCGGCCGGAGTTTACAACCGGTGAACGCTAAGAATCCCCGTGTACGTACCGGGGTCCCATGGAAGGAAAAACAGGAATAGACCTAGTTGAGTTTAGTTGAGTTTAGTTGAGTCAACAATTGACATCACAGCACTCGGGGCATTCCCGTGCATTCTCTGTCCTCATCTTCAGCAGCCAGAGCAGAGTTTCAATACTGATGGTACCGGTCACAATCTGGTTAAATGCCTGGTCTTGCCTTTGCTTTGAGTGTAGTTAGCCGGCCAGACCCTCTGGTTACATCCAGGTGCTTCATTCTCTCCAGGTCATAATAATCTTTTTTCTCTACTGATTCCGTTGCTTGTTTCCAAAGGGCCTTGACCACATCTGCCTTGACATGCATCAATTCACCAACCAGTGGTGCAGATCCAGCCAATCTCTCTGCCTGTTCATTACCCACCACGCCGGCATGGCCTGGAGAAAAGATCTAAAGTGTGCTCACTACCCGTGACCTTTCCAGTGAAGCTTGCCACTCTGCTCGAAACATCCCTGTCTTCACCTTTTTCAGTATGCTTTCAGAAGGAACATTCAACAACACGCAAATAAGCCAGTAAAACTGATTTACACGCAAAACTCAGGCCATAGCACAAAGTCCAAATGGACGAACAGCTAGGACTTTCCGCCGAAACTTACAACCAGTGAACAAAAAAAGAAGAAGAACTCGAAGAATAGAAATATACAGTTCTAAACCAATATATTTATAAAGAAGCACATAAAATATGAATAATCTTTGCTGAAATACATGTATCGCATTGTCCAGTTAGGCTGTACAGCAAGATAAAAGGTTAGTTTCGTATCCTTTACAGGACGTTGCAGAACCAACCCCAACAGACCCTGGCTGTTGTATGGTTTTTCTAGGAAAATTTACGTCCAGTCGTTTGCCATTGCTCTCTGGACGGTCGGCTTTCTTGATACCACTGTCGAAACCAACACAAGGCGCATCCCGGCATTACGAAGCGTTCGCATCGACTTATCCACAGAGCTGACACAGCAAGATATACAAGGCAATATATTGTTGACGAAATGTAGTAAAATATGCTAAGCAATAAATTATGTGGTGGACTTTTTTCTTCTTCTTCAAAAATTACCTTGGCTCTCAGGTCGACCCAGCCTTAAATGTATATCAAGTACCGTCTTGGGAAGTAAAGGCGGCGGCTTGATGTTGACTGCATTACACACCAAGTACCGATTGATGTATGCAATATAGATCTAGCCCTGTATATGATCAGTGGTTCTAGAAGAGCCAACAAACAGGTCCTACACTTTTAAACTTTAAATTGGGCCATCTATTGTTCGGACCTCGTTACAATGGGACATTTGTTTCGGGTTTCTATATTCTGGAAATAAAATCTGCAAAATAAAAAAACAATAAAAACACTTTTTAATATACGCAGGATACACTGACATCCCTAGACGCAGGAATATAGGAGTTCATGCATCCTGAATCCCCCCCCCCCCTCCCCCCACGCCCTCACTCCCAGGAAATGTTACGAGTGGTGAGGTGGGAGTTGGCGGAGGCCGGAGGTGGAGGTGGGGTGGGGGGGACTCAGACCTATAGTTATTAGTCATCAGAGTGTTTAGATGTTCTCTTTTTTTTAACTCTTTGTTGTTGATTTTTTTTTTCACTTCATATTATTGTAAATATAATATATTTGAATTTTCCATTCGGCACCTAATAATATTAACTATTATTATTGCACAGTTAAAACAAGTTCAGCCCCCTAAACCATTCCTCGATAATTATCTGGGGGCTGATGGTTCCAGTAATTTCAGTATTGCTTAATTGCACAATAATAATTATTATTATAATTGCACAATAATAATTCAAAGTTGTATTATTATTGTTGTGCAGGCAAACAAAGCTTGAGTTATAATTAGAACGTATAAGGTATAAGCTTCCCCCCCCCCCTTTTCCCCCTCCCCACATATTTATTATATAGCATCGCGCCTGTTGATAGGTACACAATAGCTTCAATATTGTGACTGCCCAGTTCGTATCTCACAAATAAATGAGGTCAAATATAAAAGGCACATATCTACAAATCAAACACCAAATATAATCCAGAATACCAGCAACAAAATGCGTCCGTGAAGAGTTCATACATCCAGTCAATACTTTCCATTGAAAGAATCAGAAAACCAAATCAGAAACTGTTCTGTGTCTTTTTCTAACGGATCCATCCGCAAGCCGACTGCTGAATGGTGAGCTGTTTAATCGTGAGCGTCATGGCTGTGAGTTTAGTGACGCAGCCAGTGAGATATGCTCACGCTTGTGTTGGACGATCAAGCGCGTTGTCGTCAAAATCGTGGCCAGTTAATTTATTTGTGTTTCATGGACCTATTGCTCCAATGTTTTTTTTTTTTTTTCAAACTGTGGTCTTGCAGATTTGTTTTTGTGGGCTGTTTAGTGTGGGGAGGAGCATCGTCAGAGGTTGAAAAGTGCCTCAAATGTTTCGAAGATTATGTAATTGGTTTTTTTTTTAAATTACTCTTGTCTCCGGGAATCCGCGATTTGGTGGGGAATTCCTGGGAAAGTCCAATAGTATAGGGGTGTGATGATGTGAAATAAACACCTACTAATATTTACTCTCCCCCCCCCCCTCCTTCCCCATCCACAAACAAAAATTAGACTTTCCAGGCATATCCCCTCTGAAAACTCGGAGTTCCAGAGATGGGGTGAACTAAAAATAAAAGAACCTATAATTAACTACAACTGAAAAAAAAACTGAGAATTAGTGATACTTTAATTTTAATTCACCCTAAACAAGCCTAGTAGCTATATTTAGGATAGCTATGTTTACAATGAGTTAGGGTTTGCAACAAACACATTCTATTAAAAAAAACCGCAGGGTTCACATGCGGAAGACCTAGGTTCGAACCACTGCCTTCTTTAGAATATGGAGCTGGATATGATCGGAACATCGTTCAGGTTGGGGACTTTTTTTCTGTTGGGGGTAAAAATAAGAATCCAACCTACACAGTCTGTGGCGACAGCACTAGCCACGAGGTCCTAAATCTTCAGGCTCAAAGATCCCCCTGCTTACACCATTAACATGGCAGGCACTAAAAGTAGTTTTAGCGGCAGTGGTTTTGATTTTTGTATTATTATTATTACTAGTAAGAGTAGTAACAGTAGTAGTAGTGGTATTAGTAGTAGTAGTAGTAGTAGTAGTAGTAGTAGTAGTAGTAGTAGTAGTAGTAGTAGTAGTAGTAGTAGTAGTAGTAGTAGTAGTAGTAGTAGTGGTGGTATTAGTAGTAGTAGTAGTAACAGCAGCAGCATCAGCAGCAACAACAGCAGCAGCAGCAACAGCAGTATTAATAGCATTGATAGCAGCAGCATTAGTATCGATAGCAGTACCAGTAGTAATGGATGTTGTGGTGTTGGTAGTAGTAGATATGATAGTGGTGGCGACAGCGGTGGTAGTAGTTGTGGTTGTAGTTGCTGAAGTATCAATAAATGGCCAATAGACAAACTCATACCTACTGTAGTAAAATATATGATTTTGAAAAGTCAAAAAGACTCATATGTCACACCATTAATAGCAACAAGGATAGTATACGACTGTACTAGTAACTTCACATACATAAAGGAGTTCTCCGTGTAAGTTTCGGGGGGAAAACAAGAATAGACCCACTGTCTGCCTAAAAGCATGTCGTAAGAGTCGACTAATTGTGAACTTTCTTTGAAGTCGGAGTACATCTGCCTGAGGGACATGGAACCAACAGTCTGCATGTAAATGAGTCAGACCTGTAAAACGGATATACACACAAAACTCGGGTTCTGGAACAGGACTGGAGTCCAGAAATGGATGAACAGCCACAACTTTCCGCTAGAGTTTGCAGCCGGTGAAAGCAAAGAAAAAGAAGAAGAAGACCTAAAGGAGTTAAAACAAATCACACATAAAACCCTTCGTCTCTGCACTGAACTTGTAAGAGTCGTCCCCATGTGAGGTGCAATTTTTCGTTATATAAAACCCCACCCTGGCTTCCGCCGGGGGCCCTGAATATAGCCCTGCCATAAATATAACCTAACGGCTGAAAGGGGTTTCTGGGACCTCTCCTAGTGTGATTCTCACATTCATGGTGGCACTTTGAGTCACCGGGTGTTTATCGCTTGTGTGATGTCCTGGTGGAGTACAACAAGAGACACCGAACTTGCGAAGTAAGCAATTGTTTCTTCAAAGGCTTTTGTGTCTCACTGTGTGCTGTAGATTTCAACTTAGTATATAGCTGGAACTGCGGTTACACATCATCAGGTTCTTTATTAATATCCTAGCCTAGATGACGTCACAGGACAGTCTGGGTTTCCTGGCTTTCTAATGTTTTCAACGACCCCAAAACATCTAGAACTGGCCCTAACCCCAACCCACCTAAGTCCCACGAGAGAGTGCAGCCTAGGTCCTACGACTTCATGCAGCCTGTCTATCACCCCCTTGAAATATTAGACTGTCCCGTGACCTGTGGATTTTTCCTGTTTGGAGTTAGATATTATTAATAAAGCACCCATCATAATCATTATAATCATCAAGTGCCTTGCTGACTGGCTTAAGCGATCATGCCTCACTAAAATCTACGATCTGCAACTGCGTGTATCAGTCCGCGTGTTGACACCTTTCCATGCATTGACAAAAGGTTGTCAAGAATCTTCTCCCGCTGTCTTCCTGTGTCTCCAACTTTACACAGATCTTTCCAGTGGTCACAACATGTTCCATTTTCCCATCTTCTCATAACATGACAAAAAAATGATGACTGTCTCTTTCTGATGTTCGCTATAAGTTGTCTTCGAGCATTCACCTCTTTCAAAACATTTGGATTGCTTTTCTTAGCTGTCCAAGAAATTCTAAGACACATAGATGTCACATCAATGGAAACGTCAGGTCAGAACTGTGGGGAAAATCCCAATGTTTAAATGAAAGAGCCGTTGTGATGTAGTGGCTAGACGCTTGCCTTCGTATCCGAAGGTGGTAGGTTCAGGTTCTGACGGAGCCTCGCGTTTTTTCCCTTTCCAAAATGGCCTCGGTCCCCAGCTCAACCCATCATTAAACTGGTACGTGGGAAGTAAAGGCTGTAGGCATGAAGTAGACTACATCATCTACCGGGGCCGATTGGTTTATATAGGTTTTCCCTGCATGCCTACTACGCATGAAGACCTACAAACGTGCGTGTATGAGTGAAAGAATAAATGAATTTATTGAAATTCCTACAGCTGGATCATTGCACCAAGCCCTCTGTCCTTTTCCCAGTAGCCAAAGAAAATTTCTCTTATTGATGATATCAAAATTTTGCACGCCTTCTGTCCTTTCCCCCAGTAGCCAACACAGACCTTGTGCTTTGTGCTGAGCATCTTCAGACTAAGACTTTAGTTAGAAGAGGAACAGAGCACTTATGGGTTACTACCCGTGTGCTATGATGTTGATTCGTTGTTCAAAACCTCAAAAACTAGTAGCCAACGAAAGGTTCTCTTACTGACTGTATCAAATGGTCGCATTTATTTTCCTCTGCACGTTAGCAATCGTCTAGACACTCTGCTCACTTCCTGCGGAATCCGTCTCTCTAAATATGGATACAGAAAGAGATGCACAGACAGAATAAGTGTGCGTTTTATTATTTCTGCTATTAGTATCAATATCACCATTAGATGCCTTGCCAACAGGCGTGCGCGGCCATTGCCTCTCTACAGCTTGCCAACTCCAATAGCATGTATCAGTTCGTGTGCTGACATGACAGCCGTACATGCCATGACATAACGCTGCTAAGAATCTTCTTGCGTTGTATTTCTCTCATTCCCCCCCCCCCTCCCCCCCCCCCCCCCCGCCCCAAGGATCTTTCCTGTTATTACAGTATGTTACGGTTTCATTCACGGTTTGGTTTAAGGCTGTTTATTTGTTTACGATCCGTTCTCAGAGTGAAAAGAAAAAAGTAAAGTAAAATAAGTAAAGTTCCCTTTTCACACCTTTTTGTTGTATAAGGCATATAGGGCTAGACCTATATTTTTATAGACCAATCAGCACAAGATGGGTGATGTGGTCAGCGTCACGCCGGTCGCCTTTACTTCCCGAGACTGCACCCGGTTCCACTTAAGGCTGGGTCGACCTATGGGTCAAAGTCATTTTTTTTTTTAAAGTCCGGCATGCCAGGCCGAACCCACGACCTTTCGATATCACTCGAGCGTCTAGCCGCTACGCCACGGCGACTCACTGAAAAGAGAAAAGTAGCTTCACCAATCTAATTCGGCAAAGGTGAACACTCTTGTATGGGCTGGGAGATATGACGAAAGTTACACATCACTGCAGGGAAACCGCATAGCCCTTACGGGAGAAGTTAACAGGTGCAGCAATGATAACTTATTCACAAATAAAGCAGAGAATCTTAAATTTGCCTATTTGGTTTACCAATAAAAATGAGATTCTCTTAGTCCCATGGGTTGTCACTCTTTAACGTAGCAGCCCAGGAGGTCCAGACAGACAGATCTGTTAAATGTTGAATAAAGAATCGTCATCACAACACTCAGGACACCACCATAAGAGCTCCGTCCCCATCTTCAGCAGCAGACAAGGAGTTCAAATTCCGATGGCACCAGTAATCGTCTGATTGTATATCCGTCCCATCTTTTCCTTGAGTGTTCAGTGCCGGCCAGATCCCCTTGTAACACCATTCTCCCCAGATCGGAATGATCTATCTGTGCCTCCTAACTGTTCAATCGCTCCCAAAAGAGCCCTCACAACACCCAGTTTGTCATACGTCAGTTCAACACCAGGCAGTGTGTCTGCTCATTTTCCAACACACCGGCATGACCTGGAAAAAAAAATCCAAAGGATGCTAACTGAACGGGACCTCTGAAGTGATGCTTGCCACTCTGCACGGTTCATACATGTCTCCAAGACAGATCTGAATACTAATACGTGGGGATTTAGAATCCTGTAGTGTAATTTTGTTGCGTAACTGGCCACAAACCCATCTGTCTGAGTGTGTCTGAGAGAGATATAGAGGGAGAGAGAGAGAGAGAGAGAGAGAGAGAGAGAGAGAGAGAGAGAGAGAGAGAGAGAGAGAGAGAGAGAGTGTGTGTTCGTTCTTTCTGGTATGCTATCTGTTGGCAGTGGAGCTATACGAATGAACCATGTCATCAAATAAAAAAAATTGCATTTCCGATACTAACAAATTGGTCAGGGGAGATAGCTCTAGTAAACTTGGATAAGCATTCTTTAATGTTTGTTACCTCTCTTAGAGAGAGTTGCAGTAGCTCAACGATTTTGAGGTCGAATCTGAAAGGGGATTTTGTTTTTAAAAGTGACCATGGCTCCCATGTCAACCCAGCCAAAGTACCGGGTAATGACTTATGAAGTAAAGACGGCCAGAGGGATTTGAACATCACTCACCTAGTGTAGACTGGTATAAATACACGAAAGCGCCTTACCGCGAATAACCACAGGGGGTGAGATCTGGCGAATTGTCCCGCTGCGGCTGAGCTTTGTCGTAAGATCCGAGTACGATGTGTGACCGTCTGGCGTCCACATGGTGAAATGGCATGCGGCCACCTACCCGACATGCCCACTGTGCAGAGCTAAGTAGACACATGATCACACAATGTCCGGGTGCAGAAAAGGCCTAGGGTAAGAACGATATACTTGGCGCCAAAATAAAGTCCTGAAATAGCTGGCGGACATTGTAGACCAAGCCGTGATGGGGGCCAACATGGGCAGATCTCTAACGGTAAAGTCAACAAGGTCGCATACGCTTCATCAGTACTTGACTGTGCGAAGGACTGGTTACTGGCTGTCGACCTGCCTGCTTTCGAAAGGTACCCTGAGTCTATCCAAGATCAGCCTAAAGCCCAACATAGTACTGCACTCTGAGCAAAAACGCCAGCTCGTACTGATAGCGCTGAAAGTGCCGTACGAGTCGCGAATGGAGGAAAATCACATGTACAAGCTCGAAAAGTACGTTGAGCTAGTGGTCGGTCTGAGGAGAGAAGAAGCGTACGCAGTAACGGTCTTCGCCGTCGAGGTAGGTGCAAGAGGGCTTATATCCACTTCCAAATGCAATGTTCTACAGCAGCAGGGCTTGAGAGGCAATAAGCGTAAACGGTCACTAAAACAACCCGGCGAAGCTGCTGAAAGAGCTTCGAGCTGGTTTGGACGCAACGGAACGTTGTGGGGGATAGGCCTCGGTAGACTGGTCTGGGCCCCTAGTGAAGAGGAGCTTCCTATGCCAGTGTGTCCAAAAAATGTCTGCCAGTGTCTCTCTGTCAATTGTCTAAGTCTAACATTTGTCCGTCTAGTTCCAATTTGCTACCGCAGCGACACATATTATGTCTCACCAATTCCCACAGCACCTGTTGCAAAGTAACCTTTTCGCCTTGTCCCTGTCCGTTTTATTGCGGCAGGTGAACCGGGGTCTTTAGTCACGAACCAGGCCGGCATCTCCTCTGAAATTGTCTAGGATATCGGGCCGAAGCACTTTGAGACGAGGGACCATCCTACTGATGATCGGTAGCTGCTCCTGCTGCGATTGCTTCCATGTGCAGTTTTTCTCACACGAGTCTAGCATCAAATTCTCGATGTCCCACTGGGGTACAAAGGAATCGTATCAATTATTATTATTATTATTATTATTATTATTATTATTATTATTATTATTATTGTTGTTGTTTTAAAGAGAGATTGCAGGCAACTGATATACTGTTCTTGAGAAGAATGTTGTGAATACCTTGGACTACCAGAATAACTAACAATGATTATCTGGAGATTGCCACTGAAAGTAGAACATTATACAATGAAAATGAGACAAATGTTCTTTGGTCATGAAATGAGAAAAAGAAAAGAGAGCAGAAAATGTGACGACTGGAAAGATCACTGGTAGAATATGCAGACCAAAAGAAATGATAGCGGATGGCTTAAGACAGGGGAATTGACTAAAGACCAAGATCTGTGGAGATGCATGATCACCTACGCCAGCTGGCAAGGCTGTAAGGTGGATGTTGGAGAACTACCCACCCTAGGTGGCTAATTTTCTCTCGAATTAACCGAGCTGTTTATGGTCACAGGATAAAGAACATAGACATTAGAAACACTGTCAAAACTACGCCATGTTTAGACTACATAGAACATCAAAGAATGAAATGGTTTGGACATCTAACCAGGATGAAAAATGACCAAATAACATCACAAATTTTCAACCAAAGAAGCTCAGGATATAAGGCAAGAGGAAGACCAAGGAAACCGTGGATTGACGGGGTCTCCGAAACCTGCCAAAAGCATGGCCTCAGAACATCAGATGCTGCCCGCCTTGGTTATGACAGGAACTTGCATCTCCTCACAACGCTTAGCGGCATACGTGGAAGAAAAGTAAGTAAGTAAGTATATGGTCTGGCATTGTCACGAAGGAGCAGTAATGCTTAAGTCAGCAGACCTGGATATTATCTTTGAAATACATAATGAAGTATTGATAGAACTTTACACTATGTATCAGCATTCACACTGTCACTTTTTTTTTCCAAAGTGGTTAAAAGCAGTCCTTGACAATCCTAGAATACTGTCAGCATAACCTTTCCTGCTGATGGCGTAACCTTGAATTTTTCAACACAAGACGAAGAAGGATGTTTCCGTTGCATTGAAGCAAGCTTTTATTCGGGCTGGTAGTGATGCAGCCATGATTTGTCCCCAGTAATAGTCCTGTTCGGAATGTCTTCTCCTTCATCTGCGTATCATCAGAGATCCTGCAAGGACAGGCCTAATCTGTTCATTTAATGTTCGTACCCACATTGGGCACACTTTCTTAAACTTCTGTCAATCTGCATTATGTTGTATGCTGAACCATGTGAGCACCCTATTGTAGCTGCTATAGAGTCAACCGTTACTCGCTTATCACCTGTATTCATCTCCTCCACCCGCTGCACGGGTACGTCTGTTGCAATGTCAACAGGAAGACATGATCGGACTTCATCAACAAATTTAGAGCGTCCTTGAGAAAAATCTTTACCCACCTACGCATCGCTTGACGGAATAAGCATGTGTCAGCATAAAGAGTAAGCTGTTTCTTATGAATATCCTTTGCAGGAAGCCTTTTTGCGCCCCCCCCCCCCACCTCCCAAATAAAATTCACAACAGAGCGTTGTTCTTTGAGGATACACTCTGTAAGTACAGTTGCCATTTTGTTTCTGAGTTGCGAATGCGCATGCAACACCAAGCGCCACCTAACGAATGGAGACATAAAGTACGATGTTGCTGTCACATAATGACAGCCTTAGAAACTACCAGCTACATTTTTCTGCGGTCCCAAAACCATTTGTGGCTTACTAATTGACTTCCCCTCGTGCTTAGCATGCTTTTTCGCAGACACTTTGCTCTCTACCTGTCTACACGCTAGTTGTCCTTTATTCCCTTCCATTCCTGACACTCCCCCCACCCTCCATCACCCTCCCCCTTTTTTCCATACAGTACAAAGTCCTTGGTATTTTTTTTCCACGAATCTAGCTTAGTACCTGCATCAATTATGTCCCTTTTGCACACTCCTTTATATCGTAGCAGAGGTAGACTTCAACATCTTCCAACCAAAAGCAATCCACCATAGAGGATGTCCATAGGGAAACTCCCCGTGCTCAATTCTTCAAGTGTGACCCAGCTACTTGAATCTTCAGAGATTGAGGCTTGGAGAAAACTGTTGTGATACCTACTCTGTCCAATACCGCAATGTTTTTTTATCGTGTCTTGCC
This sequence comes from Candidula unifasciata, assembly GCA_905116865.2. Taxonomy (NCBI): domain Eukaryota; kingdom Metazoa; phylum Mollusca; class Gastropoda; order Stylommatophora; family Geomitridae; genus Candidula; species Candidula unifasciata. The sequence continues at coordinate 49,694 of CAJHNH020000928.1, read as the reverse complement.
ACTTAATATCAGGGCTTCTTCTTAGGCATCGTATATGAAAGCTATTTAGCCGTTTCTTCGTGTGTTCTTTTTACATTTGGTTTTTAACTTTATATGTATTTTACTGACAATTACAGTTGGGAAAGCTCAAGTCTTGCAGGACGTCTCATTGTTAAAATCCGCTGCTGCAAACATTATGTCAGACATGTTCATAATGAGAAATTAAAGCGACATATCCTGATTAATGAATCTCTAGATTCGTATCTTACATGTTTTAGCCGACATCCAGGCAAACTGTGAATACATATGTGGATTAAACAAAGATTAAGACAAAACTCCGACAGGTAAGTTTGTTAAATATCTAGAAGATATGGCGAAGGCAAGGTTCAGGTAAGGAGAATAACAAATAAACTGAATTTCAAACAGCACACGCAGGCCCGTCTTACATTAGGCCTTTTTAAAACAGTCGTGCTTTCACACAGCAGGTTATATGGTCAGAGTGGGTGAGCGGGTGAGACAGAGGAGAAGGTGTGGCGAAATAACGAGAAGAGGTGGTGGGGAAAAGGTGAGTGGGGAAGAGAGAGACACCAAGAGAGGGGCAAAGGAAAGAAGATAGTGGTACGAATAAAAAGACGACAGGGAGCAAGATACAGGAACAGGGAGATGAGGCGGATGAAGATATGGACAGACAGGCAAACATACATTGAGCAGGCAAAGCAGATAGATAGATAGATGGGGAGCAGGACATCGGGACGGACGGGGAGTGTTCGATAAAAGGATGAAAATACAAGCATTCAGTTCAGGGTTGCCGTATTGGCATTTTTTATGCCAGATTACGCAAATTTGGCATATTTGAAAATGAACAGGCATAAGATAATCAACTGGCATATTTTGGCTACTTGGGTCTTTCCTGGCTTTTCTTATGAAGATGTGCTCACATTTGCTTCATGGTTCCTCCGTTAGAAACACGCAGGTTTACTAAAAGCAAAGTAGACCTACAGTTAACATCTTTATTTCAGTTTGACTTTGTTGTGATGTCCTGGTACGGACTAAAGGAAATTCGCGCCATCTCTTATTGTATTTCTTGTCTTTCTAAACGGATCGTGACTGCGATAAATAAAGACCCTCTGTAATTTATGTTAATCTACTATAACAAATGTGTGGTATAAAACCAAAACCCACCACTGATACCAAGTGATTCAGACTGTTCAGAAACTACTTGAGGACAGAAAATAGAGAGGATATAGACCTAGTTCTATCTGTCATAGATTTTATTTCTTCTACCAGTTGCCACGTCACCCCCCCCCCCACCCCCCTCGCGCCCTCCCCGTAATGGAAAGCAACTTATGACATTGCAAAGATAATAGTAACTGGAAGAAAACATACTCGTGGTTCAAAAGATCTTCAGACGGATCAGAGGCAGCATATTGTAAACTGTGTCAGTGCAATGTTGCACCAAGAATTAGTAGCATATCAAATCATGAAAAATCTGAAAAACACAGGATTAAAACTGTCAAAAAGCCAGGCACAGCTTATTACAATGACTCATAGGCAAAGTAATGATATAGTTAAAGGAGGCAGAGTTGCAACAGGCTGTAGGCATGGCCTGCCATTGTGCAATACGCACAATTGATTATCTAAGAGAAATCATAAGAGCGCATGGTCGGAGGAGTAAATTGGAGCACATACAGTTGCATATAACTAAATGTTCTTGCCTAATAAAACATATTATATCGCCTGCACTTAAGGATGACCTTATTTATGATTTTCGGAACAAGAAATATACCATCATTATAGATTAAATGCAAAACTTCATCCCATCTGAGAAAATACTTAAAGATTTTAAATTCGAAAAGGTTTACCTTGTATCTTCCACTGGTTCAGGAAGGATGACAGAGAAGAATTCAATCTAGAGCTTTTTATGCGACATGGGTACAATGTTATACTTTATTTGGCATTTTCTAGCATATTTTGGGTAATGGTTTGGCATAAAATAAAGTTTTTTTTATTTTTTATCTGGCAACCCTGATTCAGTTAGACAGCGGTCGTTCCAGCATGCAGAGTGGCAGGCGATCAGAGAGATGAAAGAAAGCTACTGACAGACGCACGAATAAACAGATGAATATGTACATCGATAGGTCCAGATAGACAGACAGGCAGCGGGTCAATAGACAGATAGACATGAATAACCATCCCTAACGTAACACTCGGTTCTGTGTATCGATGAAAGAAGTTTGCATGCAGTGACATTCTTATCTCTGAATGCACGCAATGTTTTACTCGAAATAGTATCTACAGCATGTTAACGTTTTTCCCCTCTGTAGGTCAGTGGTTCTAAAGTTATGTCTCCCCGTTGATTAACATTGTTATTCCTGTAAGTGTACAGAATATATCAATGGTTCCCAAAAAGCATTTATTTTTCCAAGTTCTTTCTTGGAGCTTCATATAGTTTAATAGTAATGCCAAAGAGCTAATTATTATTAATAAACATTTAAAATGTAGATTGCAGTTGTGTTATCAGAGTCAAACGTGGACATTGGCAGAAACAGAAAAATCGAAACAACTGAAATCAAATGTCTACGGCAAATTCTAAATGTAACTAGACAAAACATGATAGGAAATGACGATTGTATAAAGAAGGTGGGATGTAACCAGTATTAAAACTACACCACAAGACAACAGATTGAATGGTTTGGACATGTGTCAAGCTGTAACAGAGAGTTATGTCAAACATGACGAAAGCAAAACGAGAGGTCGACCACGCAAGCCATGGATAGATGAAATTTCTGAGGCCCTAAATACGACCAGCTACGTAGCACAACCCAATGCTTTCCTCTTCAAACCCTGACGCTTAAAAGCAGGACTAGACAAGAGAAAGAAGAAGAAGAATCTAAATAAAAAGGATTGCGTTCTAAAGTAGAGAGGTTAGAGGTAGTTCTCAAGAGAATATAGATGCACAGTGATCTCTTCTTTCATATTACAATACTTAGCGCAGCTTGTGGTTGATCTGACTGGCTGCTCGTCAGACCACGGGAAATAACGCGACGTTCTGCGGCAGATTCATGAAAGCGGCATCATTCGACTCTTACTGTGATACGATTCGTTTATTTTTCAGAATTCACTACTATCGAAGAGAAATGGTTAACGTCTGCAAGAAACAACACTAGGCACTCAGTACACAAAAAGAAGTTATAAAACGCTGCTCCTCTTTGATACATGTCAAAAGTGAGGAGGTCTGTCATTATGACAAAACCGTGTCCCAAGGTCATGTGCTTAACACTAGTGAACATCCGTAACAATTAACCCCAGTCATCCCCTTGTAGGATGCAATTTTTCGTTATTTTGAAACCCTATACTGGCTCTTGCCAGGGGCCGCATTATAGCCCGGTCATAAATATGGTCTAATGGCTGAACGCGGTTTCCGGGACCTCTCCAAGGATGATCCTCATCCACATGGTGGCACTTTGTGTCATCGGGTGTTTATCGCTTGTGTGATGTCCTGTCAGTCATATCTGTAACAACACTAATGAGAGTTACAAAAGAATTGCATCGTTATCGTATTTTCTATCATACTTTTCAATTTTACATTAGGAGCCCTATTGATTGTACACATTAAAAAAAAAAAAACACCACCAGTAACGTAGTAACTATAGTCCTTGCATGCCGATACAAGGGTTGGACTTCAATCCGCAAAGACGGCAGGTATTCTTGTTTTTCGACCATTGGGGCTTTGCGATATAAAGTGGTACCTGATAATTTGAAAACAATTGAGTGTGTGTGTGTGTGTGTGTGGGGGTGGGGGGGGGGTGTCTGTGTGTGTGTGTTATGTGTGTGTGTGTGTGTGTGTGTGTGTGTGTGTGTGTGTGTGTGTGTGTTATGTGTGTGTCTGGAAAGCTAAGCAACACAGAAGAGAACTTGTTCCTCATTTCAAATGTCGTGATCGTGGTGTAAGAAGGGGGAGAGAAGGGAAGAAGACGAAGAAGGGGGATGAGGTGGAATTGTTTAGAAAGGAAAAGCGAAGAGATAAATAACTGGCCACCTATGGCATATGTGTGTTATTGATAAGGAAGAGGAGGAGGCTGGAGAGCAGAGAAGAAGAAGAAGAAGAAGAAGAAGAAGAAGAAGAAGAAGAAGAAGAAGAAGAAGAAGAAGAAGAAGAAGAAGAAGAAGAAGAAGAAGAAGAAGAAGAAGAAGAAGAAGAAGAAGAAGAAGAAGAAAGATCATGATGATGATGACGAATTCGATTTTGGTGGTAATTGTTACTATATCTTCTAGTGGGGGTTCCGGATCCCAGTTTTGTGTTTTGGTGGGGGGTGGGTACTTACTGAAATAGCCCCCAACCCCTCCCCCCGCCCCCCCCCCCACCTACACACCCAGCAAGCATGTCACTGAAGTCAACTAATTAGGGGTGTATCCTGTGAATTAGGAGTGCATCTGCCCCAGACGCAAGGAGCCAGCAGTCTGCACGCAAATACGGCATATCTGTGACTCGGATGTGCACCCAAAACACAGGTTCTGGAAGATGACCAGAGTCCAAAAGTGGACAAACAATCAGAACTTTTCCGCCGGAATTAACAGCAGGTGAACGTGTAGACAGTATTATTTCTGTATCCTAACATTATATAAATATTCATCTAAACATTCATTACATTAAGTCTGAAAACGCATTCATCCAGCAATTACATGTGACAGAAATAGTTCACGAGCCATAACTATCTGTCTGTCTTCAAACAAGCACCAGACGGTACTGCTAATTATTTGTACCGTCACGAACCGCTTCACATACGCAGCTGTCAGTGTTGCCACTTTGGATATTTTACATACAGATTTAGATGTTTTTTCCTGCATTTTGATGGCGTTTTTGACGTTTAGATGGTAGATATTTTTCAAGAAGTTTTTCATCTGGAGTGAATTTATCAAATCTAACCTGAGCAACAGGATGAAATTTGACCTCTTAAATGCTATCTTGACAAAAAAATTCGGCCTGATAAGAGTATGAAAATTCTGTTCCACTCATCAGCTCCCTGATTGTGTATTAAATGAAACTGGAACAGCTACAGCATACCAAAGTCATTTTGGATCTGAAGCTTCAACTTCATCATCCAAGCTAAGTTTATCCTGTGGATCTGGTAAGGCAGACTTTAGTAAAGATGAGGACATGATCGTATAGGGTAAGTCATATCAATTGCTATGTAGTTTGTGACTCTTCCCATTTGGATGTTTTTTTCTAGATGTTTTCCACGCAAATTTAGATGTTTGTAGATATTTTGTGACTACGTTTTGGATATTTTTTGTCAAAGAAAAGTGGCAATACTGGCAGCTGCAAACACAAGCGTTGTCTCAGTATGAATATTTTTGCCAAGCCTAGGCTCGCCCAGGTTTTATTGTCTCGCTCAGGTGCGTAACCTGAAAAAATTACGTGTGTTAAGAAAATGAAGCGCAGGTAACAATTTATTAATCAAGTTAAATCCACCAGTTTGCATTTTTAGGTCAGACACTGACAAGAGAGCCTTCTCCGGACTCCGCTGAATAGTTCGTTTCACAATTATTTCAGCCTCAGGTAAGTTTGCAAAACGTTCAGTGTGTGGTCTTATAGCGAGGTGTTAATTTAGAAGTTTAGTTTGTTGAACGGTTAGAACGCTTGGCTCTCAAGCGAGTCACCTGAGTTCAAAACCTCGGTAAGCTCCTTAACTGCACAGTCGTGGCCACAGCACTAGCCATGCGGCCGTAAATCTTTAGGCTAAAATACTGCCTAAACAGTAAAAAGGGGTAAATAATAAAGGCAGTAATTGGCAGATCTAATCAGTTTGTTGCCTGTCCTTCTGCAGGTTTTATGTTTATTAACAAGTTTGCCATTGTTTTTAATACGGTTGGCTCTCGATAAAATTGATGGCACCCCAGTTGGGATCGAACACGGAGCCACAGAATGACCAAACGCGTAACTCACAGACGCCGATTTACAAAGACTTTATAGCATTGGCGAATCAGATATATGATGCTCGATCCACATTTGAATAAACAAACGTTACGCAATATTTTATTATTGTCAGTGTCACGCCAGCCACTTTTATTTACATAAAAAACTTAGGCCCACTGTGGGGGTCAATTGTGTGTTATTTAAAAGCCCCACTCCAGCTATCTTCGGGTGTCGTAATCGGTTGAACAGGGTTTCTAGGGCTTGTTCCTGAGGGAGGGTAGGAGGGGGAGGATTCCCATTCGAATTATCGCACTTTATTTCACTAGTTGCAGAACACATAGTAGGAAGGTCTTAATTTTTAAAATGATATTACTCTACAAAGTTAAATGCAACAACGACATGCGAAGGAAAACAGACGATTTAACAAATCTAGCAAAAAGGTGGAAGAGAAGAAGAAGAAGAAGAAGAAGAAGCTACAAGGGTTGGACTACAAATAAGTTATGAAAAGACAAATATATTGAAGACACTAACAACAGATCCAGCAGATGTAACACTATAGACACAAGTAATTAGAGTGACAGATCAATTTACTCATTACGTTAGTAATTTTGATAGTAAAGAAAATACAAAGAAACAAATTATCACACCCATGAGCACATCATCAGCGTAGCTTGAACCAAAAATGGAACTCTAAATTGTAAAGTTTTAAAAACCAGGTTACGTATTTTCATTCTAATACTGATTTAATGTTAACATGTGCAACGGAAAGTTTGAGAATCACTATAGACGTGCAAGGAAAGTTGAATGCATTTGAAAACAAATGTCTGAGGAAAATTATGAAAATAAAATGGGATTAATTTAAAAGAAGTTTAGAAATAAGAGAAATGTCTGGGCAGTCATTAAAATCAACAGTCATAAGACAGAGAAGATGGCGCTACATTTGACACATTTTGGGACTATCCAGCGGAGAATCGCCCCAGTGGCATTAAAATGCGAGGGGAAAAGGGATAACAGAGACGAGGACGCCCCAGAGAAACCCTATGACGAAGCTGTTGAGAGAGGCCAAAGCTGAGGAACTTGATTCCATCTATGATATTGAACTGATTGTATTGTATAGTATCTAATCGCACAACAAGATAATGAAACAAGTCATCGTAGGCTGATTTACGAGTCGTAAGCTATTATCTGTCGGCTCTAGGGTAAGTCGATGCGAACGCTTCGCTTCGTAATGCCGGGATGCCAGGTTCGATCCCAGCTGCGGGTAATGCGGCTTGCGTTGGTTTCGACAGTGGTATCAAAAAAGCCGACCGTTCAGTAGCAATGGCAAACTACTGGATGTAAATTGCCTAGAGAAACCACACAACAGCCAGGGGCTGTTAGGGTTGGTTCTGTAACGTCCTGTAAAAGATACGCAACTAACTTTAAGCTATTATCTAAATATCGTACTTTTTTTGTTTTGTTTGTTGAACCCAAGACCTTCAGGCCGACAGGCAAGCATAACAGCATCTTATCATCTTGGTTGTCTTGATAAGTGCTGTTGATTTTGAACCGTGAGCATTTATTTTAATGGCAGAATTAAATAATCTGCTTCAACCTCTTAACAAATAAGAATGCGTTGTTTTTTTTAAAGAAGGGTAACCTTAACTCGTTTCGCAGTGTTGGTTGTTTCTGTAAAATACTCCGGTAACCCTACGTGTAGTTTACACGACTTTAAACCGCCAATTGACAAATTCGTTTCTGAATACGTTTTGAATTGAAAACGACGAAAACGACGTGTGTATAATCAGTGTGCATCAATAAGCATCGACACATTCTGGGACTATCCAGCAGAGAATCGCCCCAGTGACATTAAAATGCGGGGGGAAAAGGGATAACAGAGACGAGGACGCCCCAGAGAAACCCTATGACGAAGCTGTTGAGAGAGGCCAAAGCTGAGGAACTTGATTCCATCTATGATATTGAACTGATTGTATTGTATAGTATCTAATGGCACAACAAGATAATGAAACAAGTCATCGTAGGCTGATTTACGAGTCGTAAGCTATTATCTGTCGGCTCTAGGGTAAGTCGATGCGAACGCTTCGCTTCGTAATGCCGGGATGCCAGGTTCGATCCCAGCTGCGGGTAATGCGGCTTGCGTTGGTTTCGACAGTGGTATCAAAAAAGCCGACCGTTCAGTAGCAATGGCAAACTACTGGATGTAAATTGCCTAGAGAAACCACACAACAGCCAGGGGCTGTTAGGGTTGGTTCTGTAACGTCCTGTAAAAGATACGCAACTAACTTTAAGCTATTATCTAAATATCGTACTTTTTTTGTTTTGTTTGTTGAGCCTAAGACCTTCAGGCCGACAGGCAAGCATAACAGCATCTTATCATCTTGGTTGTCTTGATAAGTGCTGTTGATTTTGAACCGTGAGCATTTATTTTAATGGCAGAATTAAATAATCTGCTTCAACCTCTTAACAAATAAGAATGCGTTGTTTTTTTTTAAAGAAGGGTAACCTTAACTCGTTTCGCAGTGTTGGTTGTTTCTGTAAAATACTCCGGTAACCCTACGTGTAGTTTACACGACTTTAAACCGCCAATTGACAAATTCGTTTCTGAATACGTTTTGATTAGAAAGTGTTGAAATAGGAATATAAGTCGATGTTCATATAAATTAAAAATAAATGAAAATTCATCAAATGTCAAATGTCAGTTGTGACCTAGGGCAATACTGGAATGTATTATTGGACACGTATTTGTATTTTATTTAATTAAGACTTGTAAGAGCTTTACTTGTCTCAACCACATAAGTGTATGTGGTAAATGTTGGAGACGAATTATTATCTATTTCCTTGTTTCAGCGGGCTCATTGTGTATAAAGAGTTAATATCTGACAAGATACTGTTGATATTAATTAAAAATAATCCATTTTCGTTTAACATTGTATGTCAACTGAAAAAACAAACAATCTTGGTATATAGATTACAGTACCCCTCTTCATCTTCTGACCTTTAACCTCCCTCGCCTTTTTCCTAACACACAATGAAAGCAACATGTTAGCAGGTTTAGTTCTTCTAAGGCTTTAAACTGCCTTGATGTTGAAAAGTGCGATCAATGAAGTCTAAATTAGGAGACGATAATTAATTATTTATTTGGCAAGTAAGATCGCTGCATCTGTTATCAAGGAAATCGCAGTAGTGTTGTGTGTGTGTGTGTGTGTGTGTGTGTGTGTGTGTGTGTGACGTCGACCCTTATACAGATGTTTCACCATGTCACGTGGTCTTGGTTATCATACATATCCATGCACAAAATGATAGATGAAAGCACTGGGCTCGATGATGCTGTAGTTTACCCCGATGTTTCTGTTTATCTGAGTGATAAATCTGTTTGTTTGTTTTTTAGCTAGGATGACGGGAAAGATTTCAGAGAACAGAATAGTACTTTCTTGTCTATAACTGCAAGCATCAGGATAGAGGTGGAGGCAGTCATTGAACTTCTAAAGTGGATAGTGGAAAACATAGTTACCACAGGGATTATAGTGTCTGATTCTCAGTCGGCACTGCGATAGGTTTAAATTGAACAAACGTGGCATGCAAGGTTACTAAGCACAAGCATGTCAACACTACAGGGACCCAACTGGATATACTGTCCGAGATATGCAGGAGTGCGAGAGAATGAAATAGATTTTTTGGGGTAGCCCGGAAACATTCGTGACTGACAAAGAAGAAACTATGAAGACCATTTATAAACAAATACTGATAGAAAACATTAGGCTAGATGAAATAACGTATGCCAATGTGTAAACGTAGAATTAGATGTGGATCTGGCAAAGATAGTCGTATGACAGGACAAAAACGACGTGTGTATAATCAGTGTGCATCAATAAGCATCGACACTTTAAGCCAATTGCAGTGGGAGATGGAGCACTTATAGATATAAACGGTGTGTAATGATGTCGATTTTTAAATTAGTAATAAACAAAACATAAACTTCTATTACCTGTCATAATCATCAACATCATCTTTAACATCATTTGTGCCATTAAGGGTCACTTTGGGTTCGAAATCTATAGTTCGTTCAACAACTCATAAACACACTCGCAGGCCATTTTCTCGAAAACTACGTGTTAGATCGAAACGATTTTTTTTTCATGGAGCCTTAGCATATCTATGACGCAAAAATAGTGCTGTTCTTTAGTCCATAGATGTTCAAAATGCTGAATACCAGCTAATTTCTTTGATCTTTTCAAACCACTGTAAATAAGTAGAGTGAACTTTTTAGATTTTACAGTACAAATCTGAGTTTCCGTTTTTTTTTAGAGGCGTATTTTCATAATACATTGATAGGTGAAGTATATTTATTTGTTGTCATTTATGTTTAACTGAGTTGAGTTGAGACTAGTCAAGAAAGACATCACAACACTCGGGGCATACCCGTATGCACTCCGTCCCATCTTCAGCAGCCAGCGCAGTGTTTCAAAACTAATGGTACCGGACGCAGTCTGATTATATGTCCATCGTGCATAAACACTCAAAGCTCCTTACATCTACACACAAAGTATACTGAGATTTTACAAACAACCTGCATCTAACATTGACATGTCTATGCTGGGGAGTTCTGCCAAGTCATGTAAAGGACAGGACACTAATTGATGTCCGTGTTTAAAATTGTGGCGGCCTTAGTGTGTCCGGTAATAAAGCTGCCCACTCTTTATAAATAAAACAGTTCATAACAGCTTGTTCCCCGTGTGGGTTCTGGGTCTCTATTATAGGAAAAGCAAGAATAGACCCACTGCCTATCCAAAAGCATGTCGTAAGAGTCGACTAATTGGGAGCTTCCTTCGAAGTGGGAGTGCATCTGTCTGAGAGGTAAGGAACCAGCAGTCTGCATACAAATCAGTCAGATCTGTAAAACGGATGCACAAGCAACACTCAGGATCTAGAATAGGACTGCAGTCCGAAAGTGGATGAACTAGAACTTTTCGCCAGTGTTTACAGCTGGTGAACACGAAGAAGAAGAAGAATAACAGCTTGTAAAGGGTGTCTTTATTTGGAGGTGACTGCACTAGCCATGTGAACTTAAAACCTCCTACTTAAGATTCCCTTTGTCATTCAGTGCACTTAATAAGGGCAAATAAAACCAATAACGACAGTGTTTTCCCGAATGTTGGCTTAGTTTAAGGATTACAATTAACAAAGCTCATTAAGATAGTGCATGTACGCAGTAAGTATTGACACACAGGCGTGTAAGGCGTATTGACATTGTGCATGCAGAGTAAGAATAGCGGTGAAGACAACAAACCTCCTTCCCTGTTCTACTTCAGGGATTCTCATCGTGGACCTCATAGCTCTTTACTTCCTTATGGCTTTTCAAGGGGGACGAGGGGGCGCTTAAGCTTGTGTAAGTGCTCATTAACAATAATTACTGTTACGGGGGTGGGGGGGGGGCAGGCTTAGCCAGCCTGACGAGGCACTTAATGTCGATGACGATGATAATAATCATGATGGTAGGTATGACGAGGATGATGGTTACAGCTTACACTAAATGTGCGAATTTTTTTTCCCATGAAATACGACCCATTCTTCTGTATACCCACATCTCCAGAGACTCAGTTGTTGAGAAGCACTGGTTTAATTACCTTGTACAACTGACACACACACAAGCTCTAGCCCGTACCTTAGTTTTGGTTTTAAATACTTTATGCTACAAACACGACTGTGATAATTAGACACAGACACGGTTTAGTTCTCCCAGTAAAGCTGCATTCACGCCTAACATAAGGTAATGGGTAGATACTGCTGTTTGTATATAAACTGTTCATTAACATCGTCGTCATCATTATCATCATCATCATCATGATTATCGTCGTCGTCATCATCATCATTATCATCCTCGTCTTCATCATCATCATTGTCAACATCATCGTTATCATCATCATCGTCAGCATCGTCGTCATCATCATTGTCAGCATCGCCGTCGTCATCATCATCGACGTCATCATCATCATCGTCATCATCATCATCATCATCATCGATGTCATCATCATAGTCATCGTCATTATCATCATCGTCGTCTTCATTGTCATTGGCATTATCATCGTCGTCGTCGCCGTCTTGATCATTGTCGTCATCATTACCATCATCGTCATTATCATCATCATTATCGTCATCATCATTATCCTCATCATCATTATCATCATCATCATTATCATCATCATCATTGTCATCATTGTTATTCTCATTATCGTCATTATAATTATCATTATCAGCATCCTCGTCATCATCATCATCATCATCATCATCATCGTGCTTCACTCCACAAAGGTCTGATAGTCTAGTCTTCCATTTCTTTCTAACCTTTGCATTCCTTTTGATATCATTGATGAAATCCTGTTAAACACATTAGGCCTCCCTACAGCGTTAGACTTAGTTTTCTCCAAGACGTCGTCGTTTCCTCATTCCATTAGTTTCCCCTTTCAGTGCCTGTTTGGTGATTCTCTCTGTCTGTTTCTCTTCATGGTGTGATCAGCATGCAGTAGAACCTCCAGACCTGACTCCCACTCTATGCTGACCACTTCCTTATGCTGACCACCACTTTATGCTGACCACTTCCCTATGTTGACCACCACTATATGCTAACCACTTTCCTGTGCTGGCCACCACTCTCTGCTGACCACTTCCCTATGCTGACCACCACTCTATGCTGACCACTTCCCTATGCTGACCACCACTCTATGCTGATCACTTCCCTATGCTGACCACCACTCTATGCTGACCACTTCCCTATGCTGACCACCACTCTATGCTGATCACTTCCCTATGCTGACCATCACTCTATGCTGACCACATCCCTGTGCTGACCACCACTCTATGCTGACCACTTCCTTGTGCTCACCGTAGTTGTTTCGATCATTTGGTCACAACATAAGATCATGAGTGCGGGTCCTGCCGGAACTATACTTTTTTTTAATGACTTTGGCTCCCAGGTCGACCCAGCCTTGAGTGGGTACCAGGTAAAGTCTTGGGAAGTAAAGGCAGCATGTTTAATGTTGACTACATCATCCACCAAGTGCAATGGTCTACAAAATATAGGTCTAGCCTTATATGCCCAGTATACCTAAAGGCGTGAAAAGGGGACCTGTACTTACTTTACATTTGGTTACCACATATTTTAAGGCAAACAACATCTAAATATCAGCGGATCCGCAGTTTTCACCAAACCGTCTGGGACTTTCGCTCTCCCAGGTTAAATCCCGTGAGTGCGATTGCTCAAGTATTATCGAAGTATTTGATACAAATTATCAACACACACCACACACACACACACCATACACACACACAAACGTGCGCGCTGCTGTATATATGTATGTGTGTGTGTTTGTGTGTGTGTGTATATGTATATATATATATATCCACACACACACACACACACACACAAACGTGCGCGCTGCTGTATATATGTATATATGTGTGTGTTTTGTGTGTGTATATATATATATATATACTGGTAATCCAACGTACCGCGATCGAAACCCACTGCGGGCTGCGTAGATTTTTATCGTGGTATGGGACGTCGCAGATCGACCCAGCCTCAAAAGGGTACCAGGATGGGCTGTCCTGTGGAAGTAGAGACGGCCGGCGTAATGCTGACCACATTACCCACAGAGTGCCGATTGGTCTGTAAAAATATGGGCGCTCTTCCCATAGACCAAATGCGCCTAAAGGAGTGAAAAGGGATCTTTACTTACTTTACTTACTATATATATACACAAACACACACACACACACACACACACACACACACACATGTATATAATCTACACGCAGCAGTTATATAATATTTTGTGGTTAGGGTGGAAAAAGGGGGGTGGGGGTGGGGGGGGGGGGGGGGGAACGTAGAGCTCTAACGATCAAGGTCGTACTTAATATATGTAAACCTTGTGTGTATCTGTTTGTGTGTGTGTGTGTGTGTGTGTGTGGTAACACAATATAAAAGAACATTTTCCACACCTTTAAGCGTGGCAGGCGCCCGGCTCTCTAGCGTAGTTGGCTAAACTGGATTGCGCGGTGACCGGGTGACGAACTCCTTGTAGTCCGGGTTTACTCCCGGAGTAGGCAGAAAAGCCACATTTCTCCCAGATTTACGGTATTTACAATGGAATCAAGGCCGAAAGATTGCGATATCCATAATACCGAGCCTTAGGGTTAACAACTCATGGCTTCTGTATACTACAACAAACAAACAAACAAGCGTGTTGGGCATCTACGGCCAGACGTATTTGTATATACCAATAGCAATCTGGGGTGATCAACTTCACGCCAGCCACCTTCACTTCCTAAAATTGTTATCTATTGCCCATTTAAGCCTGGGTTGAGCTGGGAGCCAAGGTCATTTTCGAAAAAAAGTCCAGCTTCTTTTAGATTTGAACCCGAGACATTCGAATACGCAGGCAAACATCTAGCTGCTACACCACAGCGGCTCTCTCTGTGTCTTGTGCTGATTGGTAAATAAATATCATATAAAAGGACTTGTCTAAACAAATGATAGTTTAGTTGCGTATCCTCTACAGGACGTTGTAGAACCAACCCCTGGCTGTTGTGTGGTTTTTCTAGGCAAATTTACGTCCAGTAGTTTGCCATCGCAGCTGGACGGTCGGCTTTCTTGATACCACTGTCGAAACCATCGCAAGACGCATAATCCGCAGCTGTGATCGAATCCGGCATCCCGGCATTACGAAGCGTTCGCATTGGCTTAGCCACAGAGCCGACTGTCTAAACAAATACTTTTTAAAAAAAACAGAACTTAAATACATGGTTGGGTGGGTGGGGGGTAGGGTGTGGCGCTCAGTTTCCATACAACTGACCCTAGCATGTGCCCAGTGACAATGTTGTCTTTTATGGTAAAGCCGTCTTTTATGAGACTACAGCAGCTGCTTTTCGACGCCTTTTATGCATAGTGGTCCAAAGGACGTTTTGTTGAGAAAGCTCGCTCTCTTACGATACACGCAGGCCAAATCAGAAGACGCTGAAACCAAGCAGGAAACGCCAGAAATGAAAAGGCAAGAAGAACGCAGTTGACAACAGGATAGGGAATGAGCTGTTGTCTTGGAGGAAAGAAGCATTAGGCCCAGAGAGCAAATACCAGAACTTTATAGCCACGAAAGTGGAGCAAATAAACATGACCACAAGTATAGCCGGAGACTGTTGGCAGCTTCGGCTAGCTAGCAGCAGGAAACGGAATTGGAATCGGACTCCTTTTTCATGAGCTATTCTACTCTTATTTTCATCATGTGGACTGCGAGGCCAGAGTTTGGGAAAAGGAAAAAAAAATATAATAGACCCACTATAAGTTCACTTGTGGTAAAGTCGACCAACAAAGAGTTTGTGAAATGCGTTAGACCGAAAGACGCAGATATCGCAGCTATGCTGTAAACACAGGCCTATTAAAATTAAACGAGCCATTGCACTTACATACCAACTGATACCGTTATTAAGATATTCAAACAGAAATATGGGCGTCAAGAAACAGATTATAAACAGTATATTGATACCAGCAATGTGTTACCAGTCCCAAACTTGGACATTATCAAAGGCTAACCTACGTAAAATTAATACCTGTGAATTGAGGTGCCTGAGAAAAGCCGCTAGCGTAATCATCCAAGACAAAGTTAGAAATGATATTATCAGACAGACTATAGAAACAACACAATGCAGCAAATTCGTTGAGAAACAGAACATCAAATGGTTTCGTCATTTAGTAAGAATGCAGCCAGAACAGCTAGCAACGCAGGCGCTACACATGAAATAATCTGAAGTGAAATCAAGAGGCTCCTCTAGGAGAAGATAGATTGATGACACTAAAGGGACTTGGGATGCTACTCCTGTTGC
This sequence comes from Candidula unifasciata, assembly GCA_905116865.2. Taxonomy (NCBI): domain Eukaryota; kingdom Metazoa; phylum Mollusca; class Gastropoda; order Stylommatophora; family Geomitridae; genus Candidula; species Candidula unifasciata. The sequence goes on along the minus strand of CAJHNH020000928.1, from coordinate 33,925 downwards.
TGCTTCTATTATTTTTACCCCTACATTTTCTCTAACCCGTTTTACATGTTTTAATACTAATTGTGCTTTTTAAGTATTCTTCTTCGCATTCGTATCATTGTCCGCTTGTGTCATATGCTGACGTTCATGTGTCGCTTGTGATTTTGATAATGTGAAGCTGACTTTTCAGGGATACTGTTTTTACACCACTATCACCACCACCACCAACAACGACAACAACAACAACAATAACAAAAAACAACAGCAACAACAACAGCGGCAACCACTATTACTACTGCTGCTGCTACTGCTGCTGCTGTGTTGTTGCTGTTACTACAACTCTACATAATTCGCCAGTGGGTACTCAGAATTCCTAAAAATGATTCTGTACACTTCTGTGAGTGAAAGGAAAACAGCGACAAAACATGTTGGGAGACATCATCTCAAATAGCTATAACTAAGTGTATGCAAGGCTTAAAGTTCCAAGCCGCTAAGACGATTATCTTTACCAGGGATTTTATTAGACCATGTTCTGTGTGTGTGTGCCTGTGTGTGTGTGTGTGTGTGTGAGCGTGCGTGTGTGTGTGTGTGTGTGTGTGTGAAGAGGTTGGCTAGGTGTGAAGTGACCCGGAGAAAGGGAGACACGAGCTCTCCTACTTGTAGTGCATCTACGCTCAAGCTGTTTCAGTCCCCATCTGACATCTGTTGGATTTAAGTTTATGTTGTGAATTTTCTATGTGTGTGTGTATGTGTGTGTATGTATGTGTGTATGTATGTGTGTAGTATGTGTTTGTATGTATATATGTGGGAATTTACCATTAAACCAGTTTTCTTCAAGTAAAAAGAGAAAATGGACACACTAAAGCAACATCCCAACATATCGCTATACAAAACGACACACATTTCTGTCAAGTCCATCTCCTTCTTCCTCTTCATTGGCCCGTTATTTTCTGTTAGCATAGTGGTTTAAAAATAGGTTGCGATTTCTGCCCTTTTTAGGTTCAATATATCCCATTTCCGCACAACTCTAATTTTTTTTCCCTTTGGCGACATACTTCCCCATTTACGAAACGTACAAATGGGCACTTTCCCGTAAAATATACTTCACTTTGGCACCGCAATGTATCAGAGGATCAAAATGAGATGAGATGCGATGATGGGAGACATACTTGTTATTGGTCAGAGTCTTTATTGTCTCCCTCCCCCCCTCCTCAACCCTAACAGGGAGGCCTAGAACATAGCGGAGATACACTTCTGTTAATAATTATAATGTTTGTGCCATCCTCTTAAGGAAGGTTGGGTACGGTGTACTACTTTGTCTTTGGGAATATTACCTAGTTAGGATCCAATCTCTTCCACAGTGATACTCTCGTACCATTCTCCGAAACCAAAAAGAATAGTTTACCCAACCCACAGGGGGAAACGAACAACTGATGATAATGTCAATCCTTTAGAAACTACGAGAATACTTGATTATGCAAATAACATTGGTATCGTTAGAGAAAATAAACTATATAAAGTAAGTTAAGGACCCTTTTCCACGCCCTTAGGCGTAATGGGCATACAGAGCTGGATCTATGTTGCGTTGACCAATCGGCACTCGGTGGGTGATGTTGTAAACATAAGGTCGGCCGTCTTTACTTCCCAAGACTACAGCTGGTACCTATTCAAGGCTGGGTCGACCTGGAAACTTTTATATATAAAAAACAAACTAATGCTTTACAAAAAGTGTTTTTTTTTTCAAAAATAAAAAGTCAGTAAGGGGCGCGGAGTATCAGTCTTACGTAAACATTGTCTAGAGTCGCGGACGGAGGTAAAAAAAAAAGGGGGGGGGGGTGTGTGAAGGGAGAAAGGAGCTTAAAGTGCTTGAGCGTTCATGTTCCAGCACCCCTTCTCTGTTGTGTAAATTGATAGCCTCTCTCTAGTGGTACTGAGAAAGAAGTAACAAGCAAAACCCAATCTCCTCTCTCCTGACCCCCTAGCTTCTCATGGGCCTAACTCACCACAGTTAGGATATCAAACTGGCGGTACCAGGTTAGCCAGCCTATTGATCTGGCCTGGCAATACAATACTGTCAGTTATCTCAAACGGGTCGCAGGGACGGCGTTATCTGGCATCGCGAGTTCGATTAATTTGCAATTAACAGCATCTAGCCCGGGGATGAGGATTTACCTTAGGCCTATGTACTTAAAAAGCATCGTATGTATATAAACAGTGAGTTAAAATGTATATATTGTGTTTGTTGTATAAAAACGGCATTATTCTAGTATTCTTGTGTTGTCTCGAAACTGTGTCATAACAGATTTTATTCTAACGTGGAAAATCGATGAAGGCAAGTGCCGTGCGCTGAAAACCTGTTACCGCATAAGATCACATTGGTGATTTAGAAACGAGGCCTTAGTCTATTCTTCAAGTAGAGTAAAGAAAACGACCCTTTTCCACGCATTCAGACGTGTTGGGCATATAGGGCTAGACCTATATTTTATAGATCAACCGGCACTTGGTAGGTGATGTGGTCAGCATCACACCGGCCACCTTTACTTCCCATGAATACATCTCGTACTCACTCAAGACTGGGTCGACCTGGGAGCCAATGTAATTTTTGAAAAAGTCCGGCTGTTTCAGGACCCGAACCCACGACCTTGCGATCTACCGACGAGCGTCTAGCCGCTACACCACGGCGACTCCCTACTGTGTTATGAGACATGGAATTAAAGGAGTTTTTCCTATTCTTCTGTCTCTTCTTCAATTTTTTTTTTACTGTGTCGGATGTCAAGGGGGATATAATATTCTAGCTCTTAGACTTCGAAGCAAACAAGCTTAATTAGATCAATATTGTGAAATACTTCATAGAAGGCAGTCGGTTTATTTTTTTTTTTTTCCCTACCTTTTGTCGCTAGAACCGACACGAGAGATTATTGTTATTTATGTTGTTGTTCTATGTTATTATTGTTATTGTTAATGTTATTATTATTTTATTTGTTTTATTTAAATAGACTCATCAAGCATTAACACAAACGTTTTTTGAAATGTAAAAACAAAATATATACTGTCAGTATAGAAGACAAGGCGCACCAGGGTTATACAAAAGTGCAAGGGCGACTAGTGTGACTACATCACTTAAGACAGCTATAAAAGTAAATACATTAACTCAGTTCTGGTTGGTTGGTAAATAGCATCACTGAGCAACGTGTGTGGTATGGTAAAGATTATCGCAACTCGCTTTACACGAAGTGTCTGCAGCTTGTTTTAGCCTCAGGATATGGTAGATCAAATAGGGATTTTTGTTTTTAACTCGACAAATGTCTGACCCCGTTATTGAAAATGTTGTTTACAGTGATTTAATTTTAGGCGTGTCATGCATGGAATGGGGACATATTATCAAAACATTTGACGTACTAATTTTATTTTCTATAAGATGTAATAAATGGGTAAAAACCTGGGCGAGGGGAGAAGTGCGTCAAAATGTTAGTGCTATAATAAAGCTTATATAGGGTTGAAGCCACATAGGGCTGACCGGTGGTTGCAGCATTAAAATTAAACAACTAATTGAAGACAATTTGCCCTCTCGTGATGTGATTATCTATATACTTGACTCAGTTGAGAAGCAGAAAAAAATTGCATGCGGTTCATTGTAAAGGCGAATGATCGACCCTTGATGCAACAAGGTTTTGTTTATGATACCACAACAGGTAGGTTGGTAGGTAGGTAGGTAGGTAGGTAGGTAGGTAGTTGTACCCAACCAGGTCATCACACAAGCGAGAAACCCCTTTTCAGCTGTTAGGCTATATCTATGGCTAGGCCATATTTATGCACCGGCTATAGTCTGGGCCCACGCCAGAAGCCAGGGTGGGGCTTCAATTAACGAAAAATTGCATCCCAGATGGGGATGACTGATTACACCAAAACATCGCCCGTCTCTGTAGCGTGGTTGGCTAAACCGGATTGCGCGGTGAGTGGGTGACGAACTCCTTGTGGCCCGGGTTCAATCCCGAGGGTGGGCAGAAAAGCCACATTTCTCCCAGATTTAAGGTATTTAAAATGGAATCAAGGCCGAAAGGTTGCGATATCCATAATACCGAGCCTAATGGTTAACAACTCATGGCTTCTGGATACTAAAACAAACAAACAAACACCAAAACATCTAGTTTGAGGATAGAGGTCGATGCAGTCAGTTTAGCCGTCCGCTGACTTCAAAATCAGCTGTGCATATACTCAGAATTGTAACTGACGTAAAAAGTATTCTGATACATATAGAGACAGACATACTCTGTGCAAGCATCACTTTAGATATCGAGTAGTAAGCATCTTTGGACAGACAAGGCATAGAGGCAGGAGTGTTAGGAAACGAGCGGGCGGACAGCCCGGCTAGTTCTACACTACTTGGTGGTAAATTAAGGGGGGCATGAACAGCTAGTTTGGACAAGCTGCTCTGGGAACGAGTGAACAGTGTGAAATAGAGAGAGAGAAAAAGATCATCATAGAGTTAAAACAATAGTCCAGTGGAGAGTGACTAGCTGATATGGTCGACATTCAACACTTAGGGAAAAGGCAAGAAAGAAATACAATCGGGTTGTGACTAGTACCACTGTTAGTGGAAAGTGGCCATTCGGGAAACTAAGCAGGGACGAAGAAGATACATACGTCGGGGCTGAATCTTATAATTGACGGTAGGCTAAACAGATGACAGCCTAAAGTAGGAATAAGAAAATGCGATGGAAAATAAAGCACGCAGCATGGTTTGCAAAGGTCCCTTATTTAGTGCCCACTAGTCTATACAATGTCAGCATCAGTGGCTTAGACGTTGCGAACGCGATTGGTAATGCAGTGGTACCGGGTTCGATCCGAACTGCGGGCGATTTGGAAGCATAATTTTTTTGCGTTTGTTTCGACAATGGTCCGAGGGCTGACTATTCAGTACGCGATTGCAAACTACTGAACGTAAAATTTGCCTAGAAAAACCACAACAGCAAAAAAATGGTGGGATTGGTTCTGCAAATGTCCTGTAAAGAATACGCAAATAACTTTTTTGCGTGTGTGTGTGTGTGTGTCTATAAAATAGAACTGTAGACCTGCCTGTGATGTAAATAAAATGTGCAGCTTACAGTGTCGCGCCATACACTTAACTCAGTAGCTGTGTGATGGAACTATATCCTTTCAGTCTACATGTAGGGGAAAATGCAACAGCTAACTATTGGCAGAAGCAAAAACTTTTCAAGACTAAAACAGTAAAGCTGCCTATCCGCCATATTAACTGGAAGTCTCAGGAAATATTTAAGGACGAGTTTGGCTGCATTTACAGCTGTTTTTTTTTTTTTTTTCCTTGTCCAGTTCGCAACTTTTTAAACTAACAACATCGTGCAGCGTGTGCGGTATGGCACTTACTATAATACTTATCTCCCTATGGGTTCCGGAGCCCCATTGTGGGCAAATAAGAATAGTTAGTTAGTTAGTTAGTTAGTTGGGTTATCCTCATTGCACTCCGGACATGTCCATAGGTGCTCAGATCCTCCCCTCAGTATGAACCCCAACGTCCGATGGCTAATAGTACCAGTTCTATGTTGATTAACAAGTCTTCTGGCGTAACTGGTGTGCGTCCCGTTTTTTGCTGTGCCGATCTTAATTCCCAAGTCTGCCATTCTGGCGAGTGATGTGGATTCACTGCCACCAAAGTCGTCTATCCTTCCCATTTCTCTGAGGGCATTGATAATATCAGCATGATCCATAGGCTGACCGTCGGTAGTGATAGCGGATCCAGCCAACCTGTCAGCTCTTTCATTTCCATCGACGCCTGCGTGTCCCGGAACAAAAATAAAGGTGACTCCACGGACAGTGGACTTCTGTAATGATTCAAGCCATTGTCTTCGCACTGATCCTGCCTGAACCCTCCGGATCATACTCATTGAATCCCTGAGTATACACACGCGGGTGTATTTTTGTGTTTCAAGCCAGGCAAGCGCTTGTGTCACTGCCATCACCTCCATCGTCATGCTGCTGGTTGTCATGGAGAATGCGCCGTTGGCTTCTTTGACTGTTCTGCCTACTCAAAAGAATGTCGTAAGAGTCGACTAATTGGGAGCTTCCTTCAAAGTTAAAGTACATCTGCCTGAGAGGAAAGGAACCATCAGTCTGCATGCACATGAGTATGATATGTGAACGGATGTGCACGCAACACTCAGTTTCTGGAATAGGACTGGAGTCCAGAAGTAGAGGAACAACCAGAACCTTCCGTCTTAGTTTACAGCCAGTAAACGCGAACAAGAAAAAGAAGAAAAAAATCCCAACTAGTTGAAATGAAGTATCTGCAACTTGCTTGTAACGGCTCATTTGCAACGGACTCCCAAGAACTTAAAGTGTGACGCTGTTCTTTTCTTCTCAAGCATTCTGAACTCTCAATTTTCACTGTTACATATATCACCCGTCTCCATTCATCTCTCTGGTTGGCCTTCTTTTCCACTTAGAGACGTCAAGTTTTGGTAGGTCTGACTGGAAATTATCTCTCCATTGTTTTCTTGGTCTGTCTCGTGGTCTACGACATTGTGTATACTCTTTCTTTCCTCTCTGTCATCTGACAGTATCTGAATATGCCCCAGCCATTTCAGTTCATTGTCCTTCACGAGGTCAGTGATCATCTGTGATTTAAAATAGATTATGAATTTCTGTGTTGCTTTTGACTCTCTATTCCCCGCTCTTTGCATCTATGATGGGTCCAAAGCTTCGTCATAAAACACTTTGAAGCTGTCAGTGTTGTAATAAGCTAATAAGTGGCTGTGCCTTTCCTCTCCATAGTTACCGCATTCGTGCTCTGATGTAAACGTTATAATGGCAATGATTTATTACCAGCCTTACATATGCGACAAGTAGCGCTAAGGGTCACAGGCTGAAAATAGAAACGTCTTGGATGGCGCAAGCTAAAGACACAATAGGACATGTGTACGTGCTTGATAGCAGCGTCCGTGGCTTTAGCGTTGCGAGTCCGACTGGTAGCTCTAACGTACCGCGATCGGAACCCAGTGCTGGCTGCGGGGATTTTTTTTAAAATGGTATGGGGCGTCGCAGGTAGACCGAGCCTAAAATGGGTAAACAGTATGTATGTTCTGGGGCAGTAAAGACGGCCGGCGTTATGCTGACTTCATTACCCACCTAGGCACATTGGTCTGTAGAAATATGCTTGCTCTTCCCAAATGCCAGATTTTCCTAAAGGCGTAAAAAGGGATCTAAACTACTTTATTTTTTACAGGCTTGATAAATTTGGGAGAGGGGAGGAGTTAGACAAAGTGTCCGAGCAAGAATCTGACTTGTGTAGGGTTCTAATCACTTCAGGTCGTGAGTGCAGGGACTGGCCAGCTGGTGCTGCAGAATCAGAAATTCTAAGAATGCAATGAAATGATTCATGACGATTCCTGCCCTGGTGATGAGATTATCTATGCAGATGGCTCTGTGTTGAGAGGTAGACGAAGTGAATGGGGGTTCATATAAAATGCGAATGGACGTCGCTTAGTGCAGCAAAGCCTGGCCTATGATATTACAACGTCTAGTTTGAGAATTGATGTGGAGGCAGTCATTGCTGCCTTCCGCTGAATTTAGAATCAGCTGTCAATACATGTGTGAAACTGCATTGAAGATTGCACAGGACAGGAAAGCATGGAAAATCCTCTCTGAAGCCTCATGTGCCACTAGGCATGACAAGAACTGATGATGATAAAGTCAATACATGTCGTAACTGTAACTGACTGGCAGAGTATGTTTAGAAAGATGGAGACAGGCATGCTCCTAGGTAATAAGCGCCCTTTTAATATATTCTCTGGGTCATTATGGTGCATTGGAAAACAAGCAACGGATAGACTGGTCAGTTTTGTACATCTTGATGGTAAACTGGTGTATGACAAGCTAGATATTGTGAGACCCTTTGGGAACGAATGAACAGTGTAGAGGCACAAATAGATAATTACGGTCTGAGGATAATGGCACTGAGAGGAGTTACCAGAGGGCTGGCCGACGTTTAACACTCACGGGAAAGGCGAGACAGATATACAGTCAGACAATTATTGGTATCATCGGATTTGGAATTCGTCGCTTGCTGCTGAAGATGAGGACGGAGCGCTTATAATTTCGCTATGATATCGATTCTCAATTCAACATTAAACATTTGCAATAGAAATTAAAAGAAGCAATGTTTACAATGTGCAGTCAGGTACATTTAATCTGGTTGACGCTTCTTGTATTTACTGGCGTCTGTGGCTAACGCGTTACGAACGCTCTTTATAATTCTGTGATACCCGTTCGGGTTCCAGCTGTGGGCGATTTGGCAGCGATCAATGATATGAAAACCCGACCATGCACTAAGCATTGACAAACTACTAATATACAATCAACTGGTAAGATCACAGCCAAAAACTACTAGGATTGGTTTTCTGCCAAGCCCTGAAAAAGATACGCAACTTCTTCTTCTTCTTCTTCTTCTTCTTCTTCTTCTTCTTCTTCTTCTTCTTCTTCTTCTTCTTCTTCTTCTTCTTTTTCTTCTTCTTTTTTCTTCTGTTTTTTTTTCTCACACAATTTATTTCACCGAGGTGTTAGGGGAAGATCGTTTGTGCGCTTTTTTCCAATGCATTGTACGAGTTAGTATTTGTTTATGTTAGGTTGCTCCTGATGATGTCGCTCCATCACCTGTGTGGTCTTCCCCTTGCTGTGTGTTCATTATATTTCTTCAGCATGGCTGTCTGTGGCATCACGCGTCGCTAATTTGTTCCTTTTTCGAATATGCAACTAACTATTATTATTACGGTTCTTCGTCGTATTTGCCTTGTTGCTGTAACACGTTGTTTGTTTTAGCCGACTTAAGGGTGTAGTATGCAAAAGTATTAGCATATGTCTGCATATGTACAAGAACCGGTTTGAGGTTTTTAAACAACGGATCAGCATCATGGCACACGGGTAGTAACCCATAAGGGAGTACTCTGTTCTTCTTTTGACTCAAGTCTGAGTCTGAAAAAGCTTAGCACAGTGCATAGGCTCTGTAGCACAGGCGAGGGTCCTGAAATACTTAAAAATACTCCACATTTTGCTAAGGCAGTGCGTTAGTCTACTCTTATCGATTTCCAAGAGCAAGGGGATTTTTTACGGGCGCAACAATGCACACGGGCGTCTGATCTCACTACCCAGATACCAGGGGCAATTAATAGTCCAAGTCCACGCGAAAAGATCCCAGCCCTTACCGGGGATTGAACCAGGAACCTCTAGCACTTGAGACGGACACCATGCCTAGAGTCTACGCAGCCTCCCAGGAACCGGTTAGGAAGTACGAGGATCGATCAGTCAGTATGTCCACTCCGGGCTGCTACCTTTAAGTTTAACAACATCCTGAGATTGAAAACTCTCAGTCCAGACGATAGATCAACAAGGCGTATCCCAGATATATCATGCAACCTCTAAAGAAGTTACAATTAAGTCACTCGTAGCGACTACACCAGCAGGTCACATTTATAACCTAAATCTCTCCCTTCGGGGATGCGGGTTAAACTGACGATTTTTTTTTTCGCAAAGTAAGCTGAGCCAAACCGTTTGGTGAAAGTTGTTGAAACTAAACAAGCATCTAGTTTTCATTTTGCCTTTTGGTTTTTGAAAAATCAGACAGCGATTGAAAGCAAACAGTCAGAATTCCTACAGTTAATTGGGTAAGGGAAACAACTCTACAAAATATAAAATGTGCACGCGTTTCAAGCGCCTTTCACTCTAAGTCGGCTTTCTCTAGCATTAGCTTCCCGTAACTTGATTACCACGATTTTTTTTTTTTAAACTATATGGGGGATGGGCTATCAGGTAAAAGTACCACTGATCTCCCCACGACTAACCTATATACACACTAGCTCACTTCTGATTAGTAGTTCCTGACCCTATCACCTCGGCACAAGGTTACGGGGGTGTTCCGCAATGCCGTTGATATCGTGTGTTGTATATTTCAGCACGCCAGCGCTTTTAAAACTCCAAAAGACACGGAGAAACTGGTCCAAACATCTCACCCTCACAGATTGCTGCAACCTATGTCACAGGCATGCTCTTTCTCGAAATGAAAACGTAAATGCAGGACATCCCAAAAAGCAAAAAACATAGTGCGGGACACACCCGTAACCTTCAGAAAAGTCGACCAGCCCAACAAACTTGTGAATGAAAAATGAAACTAACCGACTATCAAAAAAATCACCATAAGGTCTGATTTCAAAACATGCGTGTGTGAATTACTGTATTTTTTTAAAAACATTTTTTAGGGGTACAGACATTATTAGTCAAACCAGGGTGAAAACATTAGCTGTTTTATAAAACCAGTAGCATCTGTGCAACTGGAAATTATAAAATCATAACGAAATTGGAAATCTAAGGCCTTATGTAAAAATTCTCATTGATCCGTTCTGGAATTTTCGAGATGTTTGTTAAAGTGTGAGGGTACGACTTTTTAAACGTACTATAACAACCCTTCACAGTCTCGCTGTTAGGTAAAGACATCATGCCCCTGGACAGTGATTCCCAAACTGTGCGCCGCGGCGCCCCGGGAAGCCGCGACCTCTTCACATGGGAGCTGGAAAATATTAGAAGATACACGAGTTTTTTTTTTATCTTTACCTACGAATAGTCACACTTTTACTTAGGTTAGGGTGTCGTGGAAAATTTGTAAATGAAAAAAAAAAAGGTGCCTCGACTAAGAAAAGTTGGGGAAACACTGCCCTGGGACATAAACCACACATAGCTAGGGATCTGAGCATGCACAGAGAGTAGTATATTTGCTGTACCGTTAACCCCTAAATCATTGGCTCCTAATGCGGCGACCCTTTAATACAGTCCTCATGTTGTCGCGACCAACAACAATATAATTATTTTCGTTGCTTCTTTAGTGTTTTCCTATTGTCTTTGAGTTATGAGTTAGATTATCTTCACAGAACTCCAGACACACCCATCGGCGCTTAGATTCCCCTTTCAACATATTCATCAGCGTCGTGCGGTTAATAGTACCAGTCCTATGTTGGTTAACAAGACTCTGTGTGCGTCCAGTGTGCTTCTCATGCTTGGCTGTGCCGATCTTTACTCCAATTCGCGTATTCTTAGTAGTGATGTGGACATGTTGCTTTCAAAATCATCAGAACGTCATATCTCTCTAAGGGCAATGACAATGTCTGCGTTATTCAGGGGCCGGCATTCTTCAATTAATGCAGCACTTGCCAGTCTATCAGCTCTCTCATTACCAACAACGCCTGCATACCCTGGGACGAAGTATGAAAGTAACTGCAAACACAGGAGAATTTTGCAACGACTCAAGCCACTATCTGCGAAACCAGCCTGCCTGGACCCGCCGGATCATGCTCAAAGAATCACTCAGAAGACACACGCGGGAATAGTCCTGTGATCCCAGCCACATGAAAGCCTGTGTCACCTCCATCGTCACCAATTGCCTTTGCTGACCCCTGTGAAAGGGTCATTCTGGGTCTTCTGTTGTAATTTGATCTTCGTTCTATGTTAAACTGTTTGAGATAAATGTCTAAACATTAAGTTTACGCTACAAATAACGATTCACTGTCCGCAGTCTATGAAAGTCGCATTCACCGTATTTCCCCAAAAATAAGACGCACTTTTTTTCCAAAAGAGATAGGGTCTAAAAGCAGAGTGCGTCTTATACAATGCTTGTAGTTTTTAACCAAATTATTTGTTAGAAAATATTTTCTATAGGGCCTCATTTGGTAATATTGGTTCAGTGGCCACAGAAAATGGGGAAAACAATATAACATTAAAAGTTCTTCTCCGCTGTAATAGTTTGTACTTTTGTTTTTAAGCTTATTGTTTCGCACTTGTTGCGTTAGGAAGTGATGTGTCCACTAAGATTTAACCACTTGATGTTAACGTTAACACACCCTTTACTTAGATAAGAGACGAATAAAGCCAACGGATGAAGTCTTCAGGGGAAAATTTGACTTTGACATCAGAAGGTAGTGTGAAGAAACCAAATACATGAGAAGCTTCTACATACAAAGATCCTGAGATAATATGAAGATTGAGGTCGTTGTCGAGTCATCCATGGAGTGTAGCATTTCAAACGTCACAGATAGAATTGAGGATTAGTCAACATATGAAGATAGCAGTTCGACGTCAGACACAGACAAGAAGAAGCTAAAGAACCATTGTATGGATACGTGTTTTTACAGTATGTTGTATGTGTGTTGACGCTCGACACTAAGGGAAAAGGCGAGACGGATATACCATTAGACAGTCACTGGTACAATCGGAATATTAACTCTTCGCTTGCTGCTGAAGATGGAGACTGAGCGCTTATGGGGGTGTCCCGAGTGCTGTGATGTTGATTCCTAATTCAACAATAAACAATAAACATTTTTACAGTATGTTGAGTTTTTTTTTTTTTTTTTTTTAGATTCTATGATAAATAAAATGTGAGAGGTAACCGGTTCGAAAATCAAGTCTTTTGTATGGGATGGTCTTATACATAGGGAAGTACGGTACATTCTGTACAAGTCCGTCAAAGGCTGATACAATCAACGCTATCACTGGCGACGTCAGTAGCTAGGGGTTACGAAGGCGGCTCATAACTCTAAAATACCCAATTTGATTTAGCTACAGGTACTTTGACAGCATACCTCGTTGTGTTGCTTTCCACGATGACCAGATGTATTCACAATATGAAATCTTCATCACTGTCCCTAATATGGTAAATCTGATTTAGGAATGGGACGCCTAGGGGCAAATAAAGTCACGTAAACAAACGCAATTTTACCAAGGCAGAGCTGGTACAATAGTAAGTAAAGTAAAGGTCCCTTTTCCTCTTTAGGCGTATAGGGCATATAGGGCTGGACCTCAATTTTTATAGACCAATCAGCACAAGATGGGTGATGTGGTCATCATCACGCCGGTCGCTTTTACTTCCCGGGACTGTAAACGGTACCCACTCAAGGCTGGGGCGACCTAGGAATCAAGGTTATTTTTTTAAAAAAAGTCCGCCTCCGCCAGGAAGGGAACCCACGACCCTCCAATCCGCACGCCAGCGTCTAGCTGCCACACCACGGCGACTCCCGCTGATACAATAAGCAGCCCTAAACTGCTAGGTTAGTTGAAGGAGATTGGAGTTACCAGTCAGGTAGTCTCGTATCTCGAATCTGTAGATGCTGGGTTACAAATGACGAGCAAAATACAAATGAGTCAAGCAGCTATGCAAAACTGGGCATCTGGACTGAGGAGTAGCAACGCCAGGAAAACAGTTTAGATTAGATTTTATACCTCACCAGGAAATCACACAAGCGATAAACAACCTATGACACAAAGTGCCACCATGTGGATGAGGATCACCAGTGGAGAGGTCCTAAAAACCGCGTTCAGCCAATTGGCCATATTTATGGCCTGGCTATATTGCGGCCCCTAGCAGAAGCTTTGGTAGGGCTTTAAAAAACGAAAAATGTCATCCTAAAAAGGACGGCAAGTGACATTATCTTAACAAGAGAGCCAGGAGAACACGCCACACAAAACTAAACAATGACCAAATTACCAAACAACAAATGATACAATAAGCTGCCCTAAACTGCTGGATTTGTCAATGCGGAGATTCGAGTGGCTTTATGTTTGTCCGGGAGGCAACAATATTATTTAGGGATACTTGAGCCTAAAAGGATGACTAGAATTTAAAAAAAAAAAAAAGTTTATGCAGCTGTTTTAAATTGTCTTTTTAAACAATGGCAAACCAAAGTAAAATTTCAATTAAATTGTCAACATTTAAGCGTTGTTAATCCCATGTTTAGTGTAGCAGTCAAGTAACTTTCTAGTACTATAAAAATAGCAGCTGCATAATACACGAAATAAAAGTTTCCCTAACTGGAGATCAACAGTTTTGGATACTAATAGGAGAAGATTTCTTTTATGTTTTGTTGTACGGGAAAACTGTCAGCCATTCAAATTCTCTATTTGTTTTTGAAATGAAACGACATAAATGAGACACCTGCGTGACACGCCGGTCGCTTTTACTTCCAGGGACTGTATCCGGTATCCACTCAAGGCTGGGGCGACCTAGGAATCAAGGTTATTTTTGAAAAAAGTCCGCCTCCGCCAGGAAGGGAACCCACGACCACCCTCCAATCTGCACGCGAGCGTCTAGCTGCCACACCACGGCGACTCCCGCTGATACAATAAGCCGCCCTAAACTTCTAGGTTAGTTGAAGGAGATTGGAGTTACCAGTCAGGTAGTCTCGTATCTCGAATCTGTAGATGCTGGGTTACAAATGACGAGCAAAATACAAATGAGTCAAGCAGCTATGCAAAACTGGGCATCTGGACTGAGGAGGAGCAACGCCAGGAAAACAGTTTAGAATAGATTTTATACCACACCAGGAAATCACACAAGCGATAAACAACCTATGACACAAAGTGCCACCATGTGGATGAGGATCATCAGTGGAGAGGTCCCAAAAACCGCGTTCAGCCAATTGGCCATATTTTTGGCCAGTGTTGCCACTTTTCTTTGACAAAAAATATCCAAAACGGTGTCAAAAAATATCTAAAAAGATCTAAATCTGCGTCAAAAAGATCTAGAAAAAACATCCAAATTGAAAACGTCAAAAATTACATAGCTTTTGTTAAGACTTACCCTACATAATCATGTCCTCACCTTCACTGATGTCTGCCTCACAAGATCCACATGATAAACTTAGCTTGGATAATGAAGTTGAAGTTTCAGATCCAAAATGACCCTGGTATGCTTTAGCTGTTCAAATTTCTTTATAAGTGGAACAGTAGGCTTATTTATCTAGTCTCATCAGGCTGAATTTTAATGGCACGATAGCATTTAAGAGGTCAAATTTCATCGTGTTTTTTAGGTTAGATTTGATATAATTCCTAGCACTGAAAACTCTTTCTGCGTCAGCATTTGAGTGGGGTAGTATCATGGCAGACATGGCACTTTAAAGAGCTTACAGAATGGACTGTTTGATTAGGCATCTTTAAATTGTCTCACTTTACTCCAAAACGCTTTAGTTTCTGTTTTGTTTGTCCATTCAGCTAACTTTATTTTGGTTAACTGATATTCTGCTTCCACGACACTATTATCAGTAGCCCCTAAAAATTTCATAACTTTACAATATTTAGGTATGTCCTTTATTGGCTAAAGTATGTTGCTCACAGAAAAAAAGTGAAATATTTTTCAAAACATCTAGATTTTCAGGAAGTCTCCGCTTCAATAATGAGATAAGGAAATCTTGACAACGTTTTTTTAAGTTGTTCTCTTCATTCTCTGTTAACAGTCCTTTTGTTTTTAAATCATCAATTTTTGATTCGATTTAATATCCAAGGTGTGGCTTAGGAACCAAATAGCTCTCTATAGTGCAAGTGAGCAAATCAGCTAAAGAAGTTGGCAACACCAGTCTTTTACCGAGTAAAATAGCAAGATGAGATCATCAAGTAATTTAACTTTATCAACAAGTTTAGATTCGAACAATTTATTAACTTTTTGCACTTCCATTAGAATAGGTTATAAAAAGAGAATGAATGACAAATTTTTGTCATCACTGTACATTCCATATAGTATTTAAGTTGTGTAGCACTTTTCACTTTGTCTTGTTATTTCAAAGTGTGTCTTCAACTTCAGCCATTGCTTCATAATTCTTTCAACAGCTGGTTAAATTGATAACCATCTAGTTTTGCAATCTGACAGAATTTTCGGTGGTGTGGAACCATCATTCAAGGCCGTATATAATGTATTGTATTGCTGTTGTCTGACTAATGATTTGGAAAACCAGTAAAGTGTTTTAGCAATAAGGTATTCCAAATTCCTTGGTAAATATTTAGATGAAGCATGTGATAATGCTAGCTGCAATGAATGACGCATACATTTTATAAGTATTAACGATGGTTTAGCTTCCTTCAACTTGGCATAAACGCCATTGTTTATACCAACCATCACTGAGGCATTATCAGTACCAATTACAACCAAATTCTTCAAGCCTAGCTGTTTGCTGATTAAAAGGTCCTTCAGTTCCTAAACTATACTTTCTACATCACAATTTTCAAATTGAACTAGTCTAAGATTTTTTACAAATCGATCAAATGGTCACAGTTTGAAATTGCGCAGTGACAAATTAAAAACATTGCGACTGATACTTCAAATTTTGATGATTCATTTATCAGTATAGTTCTGAAAACAGATGTCAGCGGTGTAATATCTTTAAATGAAACTGGAGTTTTATGCTTTTTTGGTCTCTGCATGACTCTTTGAGTTTTGTATTTTCGCTTTAATTTCACACTTGCAGTACTGACTTACAACAAGCTTTGGTCATATCCCTAGTTTTTAATTTTGTCATCATGCAACCACTCTTTCCAAATTTATTTTTCTCATACTTTAATTTTGGCATGTTGAAAGGTTTTTTTAAAGTGAAAGCCACATAAGAAGGTGAGCAATTATTTTTTTTTAAATCACATGAAAAAGAAACGCAAAGTCAGCACAGTGAGGATACGGTTGAAACAAACTTAGTATGATTTACGCACGTTTTTATTAATCAGTACTGGGGCTGCCAGATATTTGTGCATTGACCCCAGTGAGAGTTCAAAGTTCAAGTAATGGGAGTTGTCACAATGTACGTGCCAGACCAAAACAAAAATATTGTAGTAAATATTTTACACAGTAATTATTAACTTGACAATGAAAGGAAAAAAATCTATAAAATATCTAACTCCATATAAAAAGATCTGGAAAAATACTTACGATCTAAACGTCAAAAACAGTATCTAAATGCAATGAAAAAGATCTAAATTTGTATATAAAATAAAAAGGACGGCAAGTGACATTATCTTAACAAGAGAGCCAGGAGAACACGCCACACAAAACTAAACAATGACCAATTTACCAAACAACAAATGATACAATAAGCTGCCCTAAACTGCTGGATTTATCAATGCGGAGATTCGAGTGGCTTTGTGTTTGTCCGGGAGACTTGAGCCTAAAAGGATGACTAAAATGTAAAAAAAAAAAAGGTTTATGCAGGTGTTTTAAATTGTCTTTTTAAACAATGGCAAACCAAAGTAAAATTTCAATTAAATTGTCAACATCTAAGCGTTGTTAATCCCATGTTTAGTGTAGCAGTCAAGTAACTTTCTAGTACTATAAAAATAGCAGCTGCATAATACACGAAAAAAAAGTTTCCCTAACTGGAGATCAACAGTTTTTGGATACTAATAGGAGAAGATTTCTTTTATGTTTTGTTGTAGGGGAAAACTGTCAGCCATTCAAATTCTCCATATTGTTTTTTGAAATGAAACGACATAAATGAGACACCTGCGTGTTTTTAAAAGCCTGTGGACTCTTCAAAGAAGCTTGTGAATAAGTAAATGATTTTAGGTCAATTATTCACAGGCTTAGTTGCGCCTGCAGAGAAAAGAAGGCTCCTGGTCTAAAACAATTAAGTTTTTTAAAGTTTTAGATAAAAATGAGAGAGCAGATATGAATATAGGAATATAAAATGGAAGAGAAGTTTTAATAACACTGGAAAATCTATGGAAGTCAAAGGAAATTAAGATTAGTCACATCAATACTGTTGCGAGGAGCTGAAACATGAAACTCTACTAAAACAGTTACTAATAAGTAGAGTAAAAAATCAAAGATCCCCTTTCATCTTTTTAGGCGCATCGGGTACATGAGAAAAGCACCATTATCTTTACAGACCAATCGGCACTAGGTGGGAAATGAGGTCAGCATTACGCCGGCCGTCTTTACTTCCCCATTTTAGGCTGGGTCAACCAGAGTTACTATAAGGCTACACTATAAACATTCATTAGCTGGTGCATGTGTAGAATTTATCCAGCTAAATGGTAGGATATAAACACTAATGCGGGGCTTTCAGAGAGAACAAAAATACATGTAAGTAAATAAAAAGTATAAAAGACACTGGTGTTCAATGAGATACACGTTGAGAAAACATAAAAACAATATATGTGGAATATCCTTACACTAGAACCCCTGGGGTTATAGAAATCAAAGTAGACTAGAAATAGGAAGAAAGAAACTAGGGAGTTTGGTTGCGAAGATATGGAAGACACAGTGTGAGCTGAATGCCATAGCACAGACCAGGACGACTTGGCGTGAGTTGGTTGAGGGCCAGTGCTCCGTTTGGGGATAAAGAGCACAAACGATAGTTAAGAAGAAGAAAGAAAAGTACATATTGCTCTGTTTTCCCACCTGAGTCAGTTAAGAGTTATTAGTTAGATTATCTTCACAGCACTCTGTACACATGCATAGGTGCTCAAATTCCCCTTTATACATATTCATCAGCGTCGCGAGGTTAATAGTGTCAGTCCTATGTTGGCAAGACTTTGTGTGCGTCCGATGTGCTTCTCATGCTTGGCTGTACCGATCTTTACTCCCAGTTCTCGTATTCCTAGCAGTGATGTGGACATGTTGCTTCTAAAATCCCCAAAACGTCCTCTCTAAGGGCAATGACAATGTCTGCGTGATCAATGGGCCGGCCATCTTCAATTAATGCAGCACCTGCCAGTCTATCTGCTCTTTTATTGCCAACAACGTCTGCATACCCTGGGACCAATATAAAGGTAACTGCACACACAGCAGAGTTTTGCAATGACTGATACCACTGTGTGCGTAACCAGCCTGCCTCGACCCGCCGGATCATGCTCGAAGAATCACTCAGCACACACACAAATAGTCCTGTGATTCTAGCCACACGAAAGCCTGTGTCACCGCCATCACCTCCATCGTCATGCTGCTGGTAGTCACGGAGAAGGCACCGCTGGCTTGTTGAACTGTTCTTCCTGAAGAGCGAGCTGTAAATGCCTCCCACCTTAATGCTATTAATTATGTGGCAAGCAGCGTAACTGGCCCTTTTCCCGTTACTTTATCAGATACATTGTGCTAATGCCATCTGTCATAGATCCTCGACAAGCGATGTGTTAAATATCATAATATCACACCGACATCCTTTACTTCAGAACGTTTTCTTGTGTTCACATCAGGCGATGTCAAGCTTGAAGTCTAATTTTAACAAATCCTGTAAAAACATCTAACGGTCAAAACAACAACGTCCTGTCCCAAATTCTTCCTCTCTCTAACTCCCGATCAACTCCCGCAACGCTCAACACTCAACAAACCTCTTAGGAAAACCCGTTGCTTCGTCGCCTTTGTTCAGTCACAAGTTCACTATTTATCATCATCATTCGCAATCATCCAATAGCCACACAGGACTCTGACAGCTATCTGTCATAATTCATTGCTGGGCGATGTGTTTAATATCACACCGACATCCTTTACTTCAGAACGTTTTCTTGTGTTCACATCAGGCGATGTCAAGCTTGGAGTTTAGTTTAATTTTAACAAATCTTGACTATATTTTCCCGCCACGCATGGACTATCTTACAGTGCTCTTCTTTGCTTTAGTTTTGCGATGCAGGATCATAGTGATTTATTTAATGATAAAGACTTTGATCGAAACGTCCGGCTGGGTCTGCGTACGTCATTCCTTTGCCTTGGTTCCGCTTTCATTTCATACTTTGTATTTTGTTCATTTACTTGTCGGTATAACTTTTCGACGGTAATTCACAGTCTTTTTGTCTGCCTGTTTATTTTGTTTGAGTTTGTGTGTGTGTGTGTGTTGTTGTTGTTGTGTCTTTTATCTGCCGTTCTCTCGATATGCTCCAACATTTGCAGTTCATTAACTCCTAACTGAATGAATAAAGTATACAAGTCCTCTCTTCTTCCAATGGTGTTTCAGGAATACAATGGGAGACCCATATTTGTATAGACTCTCATTTCTAACACTCGACTGAGTACTTAGATGCTTTAGCAAGACAAACTCTTCGAGAATAAATAGTTTTATTATCTCACACATAGGATAACTGAAATGAAGCAGAGCTGAGCAGCTGGTTATACTATCAAACCTAAAAAATGGACAATACCACAGAAGCTGTCACGATCAACACAACCACGGCTGCAACCTCTAGCACACCCGTGGTTACTACATCAACCTTATTGTCATCATCTACAGAAGGTATGTACATTTTTTTCAGTAGAATGTTATTATAATCATGCTGTCATCATCATCGTCGTAATCATGAAGCAGGTCCGGCTATCCTCCGAATAACGGACACAAAACATGGCGGCCAAAAACAGGGCCTCAGTTACGTGTCAATTGCGCACTTCCGGCGACTTAATTTGCGGTTTTCCGGCGACTACTGCCACCGCTGAGAGTAGCCCCCACGCCGCTCACGCGGTTTTGATTGGGGCTAAACTAGATGGCTGGGACTCACCAGCAAAGCTGCAGGAGATGCGGAAGCTGCTGCTTGTGAGTCCCAGGTATCCAGTTAAGACCCAGTTACTCGCAGCGGCGGCGGTAGTCGCCGGAAAACCACAAAATAAGTCGCCGGAAGTGCGCAATTGACACGTGACTGAGACCCTGGTAGGATGTTTTCGCGGCCGCCATCTTTTGTGCCCGTTATTCGGAGGATAGCCGCAGGTCCTTTGCAGAAAGTCGCTCTCATCACTGTCTGCCTGAGATTAACTCGGTCTCTCGCCAGCTCTCCCGCGTTGTGCACTTTCATATTCAAGGAGTCACTTATATCCTGTGCCCATCTTGGTGTTGGTCGGCCCCTGCCCCTCCTTCGTGGTACCGTGCCTTCTGCTATTAATTGTTTTCCAATTCCGCCACGGCGCTTGATATGACCAACACACTTCAGCTTTTGAGACAAGATGCTGCAGCAGTAGTATACACTTTATCATTATCATCTACAAAAGGTATGTCGATAATTACTGCAGGATGTTGTTAAAATTATGTACGCCGGGTAATGTTGACAAAACAAAAATCAAGTGCAGATGCCATCAAATGCAGATTGCCATCAAATGCAGATTATAAGATTGCCATCAAGTGCAGATTGCAATTAAGTACATATTGTCATCAAGTGCAAATTGCAAGATTGCCATCAAGTGCAGATTGCCATCAAGTGCAGATTGCAATATTTCCATAAGCTGCAGTTTGCCATCGAGTGCAGATTGCAAGATTGCCATCAAGTGCAGATTGCAATATTTCCACCAGGTGCAGATTGCAGTATTTCCACCAGGTGCAGATTGCCATCAAGTGCAGATTGCAAGATATCCATCAAGTGCAGATTGCCATAAAGTGCAGACTGCTATCAAGTGCAGATTGGTCTATAAATATATAACTCTAGCATCATATTCCAGATCTTCCACTGACGTTAGAAGCCCCATACCCCCCACCCCCTAAAATGGATGCGACTGAATGCCTCCCCCCCCCCCAAATCTAAAAGTAAATGACCCTTTTCCATGACTTCGGGTGTATTGGGTATATAGCGTTTGACCTATATTTTATAGACCAAATGGCACTTACTGTGTAATGTGGTCAGCATTACGCCGGTCGCCTTTACTCTCCCTTGATGTACCTGGCACCCACTCGAGGCTGGGTCGACATGGGAGCCAAGAACATTTTTGAAAAAAATCCGGCCTTCGTCAAGAACCGAATGTTTCATCCGAAGGCGAGCGTCTAGCCGCTACACCTCAGCGACTCTCGCCGAATACTTAGCCCTCTTCAAATGTTATAGGCGTGAGGGAGGGTGGGAGCTTAAAATTATTGGATGGCTCAGCCTTTTCCCTGAAGAGCGGCTGGCCGAAGGGTTAGGACTCTGGGCTCTCATGCCTGAACACGAGTGACTCAACTTTTATTGCCAGTACACCTCAGAGACCAAGGGTATTTAACTGGCCGCCCGCGAATCAAACCTGGCGCACAGAAGCCTTGCAAGTGGCTCGCGGATCCTTGTCAGTTGTGCTGTATTAATGATTTTTCTATATTTTTGGTTCGGGCTTCTGCCCGAAACGTTTCCCATTATCATAATGATGACTTCTTAATAAACTTAGTTGAATAGCCCTGTTCCAGACCAATAGCACGCCATGGATGGTGTGGTTAATAGGTCACCGGCTGTTTTTACTTCCCAGAATATTTCAAGATAACCACTTTAGGACTGTACCAAACTTGGTGCTGATGTCTATTTCATATATCCACCTCGATGTGAATTCTAAACAGGGCTATAAGTAAATAATTAGAATAGACAGAATCTGTTAGCAATATCATAAACATATATCAAACCAAACGAATAGCCGAACTAGTCAGCTTGAAGTTATTACAACGGCTAACGACAAGTGTCGGCTTTGTGGCTAAATCGATGCGAACGCTTCGTAATGCTGGGATGCCGGATTCGATCCCAGCTGCGGGCCATACGCCTTGCGTTGGTTTCGACAGTGGTATCAAGAAAGCCGACCGTAAGCAATTGCCGAACTACTGGACGTAAATTTGCCTAGTAAAACCACAGAACAGCCAGGGACTGTTGGGCTTGGTTCTGCAACGTCCTGTAAAGAATACGCAACTAACTAACTAACTAACTAACTAACTAACTAACTAAACTAACTAACTAACGATAAGTAAACGTTGCGGCTGGAAAACGTTCATCGGGACATTGCATGAATAGAAATGTTGCAGCAATCACGGACAAGAATACAGTCACTTAACTTGCTAGCTATTCTGTGAAGAGAGACTTAAGTAGGATTAAATCTGGTGCAATGAAATCGATCCTCCCTCTTTAACCTTCACTTGGCCGGATTAACTTCGAGAGTAATCCATTGTCTGCCTGGCCACCTGAAGTCTGACACGCTTGACTATTAGCAATAGTGCTGCTGTGTGGCTTAAATCGCCCGTGTGTCCCGGGGCCCTCAAGGGAAGCAAAGAATAGTGACACTGCGTGTCCTAAGAGGCGATTAAGGGTAGGGTTGAGCTTTAGGTTAGCTACCTCATCCTGTTAGAACAATAGCCACAAAAATCAGCTAACCATAGAAAATTTAAAAACAGAAACCAGAAAAGCTCAGCCAACCAGGATGAGGGTCTTGTAGTGGAAGAAATATGACACGTTCAGAAGAAAGCCTAAAGCAGTCCGGATAGTCGACATACCTACTCTTCTTGCCTAGGAAAATCTCCAGAACTGGTACCTTGAATATTATAACTTTATAGGATGTAAGAAAAACAATGGGTGTAGTAAGGGGAAAAAAGAACCCCCACCCCCCCCCCCTTCCCCCCCCCCCCCCCCCCAAATGCAGAACGGAGCTAGAGGGCGAAAAAAAGATGTCAAGGTCATGGGACAGCTGCATGCGTTAACGAAGGAAAGAGCAACTTGGCGAGAAGTGGTTGAGGGCCTATGTTCGATTGTGGGTTAGAAAGAGAGAAGAAAATAAAAAAGAAAAGGCTTAGATAGCAGCGGAATCGCTTACGAATCCAATATTCGAATGACCAAGGTTAATTTCTAGGATCGTGTGTTTAGAGAAAACCCGTTTGTTTTGCTTTAAGACAGGCGTCCTAGTGTCACACTGTATACAAGATTGGGGCCTCACCAAATAATCCTACCAAAGGCAGGAGTGGGTGTACTGCAGCCAACCTCCCTTGTGGAGAAGGCACTAAGAAAATGTAGCACAGGTAATAACAGAAACCTTACCTGTGTCGTTTGTATTGTTCAATGTGTTATGTCATGACCAAACTTTAACCTCGTTCCTTGTTCTAGTTTATACAGGCACATCGCAGACAACTTTCAGGACATTGACTGATGCAGGTTGTGAATCCCTCGTTGGTAAAGGCCTGACTCTGTCCACTAGTGACAGTAGTATAGGAACTATTGTTGATATAGGTTGCGATGAATTTGGACACCGTCCGTCTGGAGGCATCAGCCAGTTGGTCTGTTTGAACACTAGTAAATGGTCGCCTTCTATACCTTCTTGTGAATGTAAGTTTTGTTTTAAGTTTGTTTAATATACTTTTAAAATACAGTTATGTTCCAGGAACCAGAGAAAAAAGTGAGGGAGGGGAAGGGATGGAGACAGACAGACATACAGACAGACAGACAGACAGACAGACA
>CAJHNH020000928.1:0-7500 GCA_905116865.2 Candidula unifasciata | reverse complement strand
TTCAACGAACTCAGGCCCAGCTCCACCCATCTACATACTATGTTACATTTCAGGGATTCTTGGTCAGGCTGGTCCACGTTGCTTAAGGTTACAGGGGTGTCTCGGTCTACTGCTGTAGACTGCACTCTCTTATTGGACCTATGTTCAGTGTATGTAAAGCGGAGGGGGGGGGGGTGTTAGAGCCATTTGCACATGTTATGGTGTCGTTATCGGCGCTCACATCCTGTAATATTGAGCACGCACTGTTGCCGGTAGGATAGTCGACCAATTTGACATCCCTGCCATTTACATTTGCGCGTCTCACAGGTTAAGGCGGAGACTGAACATTCAGTCATAGTGTCCTGGCCAATCATAAGTGTGTAGATAGGCAGAGCTGGGCCTGAGTTCATTACATGTACCTCAATTTGATTTCCCTCTAACTTCCTCAGGGTCCTGGGATTTGACTACACAGGAGAAGATCATATTTGGAACAGCCGTAGCTGCGGGATCATTCATTGTTGTCATCGCTATCGCCATTTGCATTGCTTACTTTTGCTGTTATAAGAAACGGAAAGAAGAAGACGAAAAGTAAGGCCTCTTTAATCTATCAGTTTGGATAATGTGGTCACAAACAATGCGATTCACAATTTATTGCCTCGCATATTTCGCTGTATCTCGTCAGATTTAGAGTTACTGCAAAGTTACTTTGAGTTGAGTTCAAGAACCGACATCGCAGCACTAGGGCAATCACATTAGCGCTCCGTCCTCATCCTCAGCAACCAGTGAAGAGTTCCGATACTAATGGTGCCAGTAGCATTCTGATTAAATTTCTGTCTTGCCTTTCCTCTAAGCCTCGAGCATCTGCCAGAACCTCTCGTCACTCCCCGCTGCATCAATCTCACCAGACTGTGGTGATCCATCTGCTCCTCCAAACTGTACACCGCTCTCCCACAAGGCACTAATCGCGTCTGCCTTCTCATGTATCAGTATTCCACCAAGTTGTGCAGAGCCAGCCATCCTGTAGAGTTACTTTGACATATAACTAAGTCTATTTATTGTAGTGTGCTCATTATTTAAATTCACTACATGAAAACATTGTTTATGTATTATTCAATATAACGTAAAATTACATCCCACAAGACGATGGCTATGATTATTTACACCCGTGATGACGATTGACTTTCAAATGTCTGTGCTAGGAGCGGCTCGCCGAATGGTTACAACGCTGGAGAAACCACGATTCAAATCCTCGATTTGTTAATAGACATGTTTTTCTCTCTGTGACTATATAAGGAATAAATAAATGAATAACCAGTTTATCATGTGGTCCCCTCGTAGGACGCAATTTTTTTTTTTTTTTATTATTTTAAGCCCCGCCCTGGCTGCTGCCGGGGGCCCTAAATATAGTTGGGCCACAAATGTTACCATACCGGCTGAAAGGGGTTTCTGGGACCTCGTCACGGTGATCCTCATCCGCATGGTGGCACTTTGTGTCACCGGGTGTTTATCGCTTGTGTGATGTCCTGGTGGGGTACAACAAGCAAGCAAGAGGGTAACCAGTATAGTTCATGATGATTGTACTAGCCAATAGAGCATAAATATGAGACTCAAGGGATCTCAGCACCCCCCCCCCCCCCCCCCATTTTTTTTTCTCTTTTCCTTTGTTTGGGTCCAATATGTTTTACTTTAAATCGCTGGCTAATATTTATTTAAAAAAAAATATTTGATAGCAAAAGGTGTATACTTTGTTGATCGCATGGCTGTTTAAATCCCTTCCCCGCGGTTTAAACATAAATATTATCTCTTGTTTTCTTCCCAGAATTTACGACTCAAGCTATCACGAATCCAGTCCACGAACCGGTGACGAGCGGCCTTTTCCAGAGAGAGAATCATATCCAATTACCTATCTGGCATATCAAGAGTAAGTTGTGATTTATTCTTTTATTATCATCACAGTATTTATTATTTTTTTTTTTCTAAAATACCACAATAGTTTGTCGTGCTTATTATTACTATGTCTGGAAGTAAAATACAATTAAAACACGCATGCCAAGATTGGAAGAGTGTTTTGTGATAAAAGGAAATCTCAGACCAAGTGTACACTCTCAAATGCTATACTAACCTATACTAGCTATACTAGTAGTACTAATCCTCCTATCTCTTCCCACTGTTACCTTTACTTATATTCCTACTACTCTTCCTCCCACCACTACTCCTCCTCCTCGTCATACTATTTTTTTTTAAACTAACCCTCCCATCTCCTCCCACTACTACCCCTACTGCGATTCATACTACTCCTCTTTCTGCTCCTGCTGCTGCTACTGCTACTGCTGCTGGCGGGGTTAACGTCATCCAGTCAGTCAGTTAGTTACCAGCTAGTGACCTTATGACGCACGTTGTCATGAGGCTTTGATCATAATGCATTTTATAATGAAGAAGAAATAAGGGGAAAAGAAAGAAAGATAGAATGAACAAAGAAGGAACAAACTTTATTTTCAAAGGGTTAGGAATTGTTCATACTATCCCGTCAAGCATTCTTTCCTTCCAGCCCACCCACTCGCTGCATACAGTTATTAATGCGTACATAAATTCATTGTTAAAATAATAATAAATGTTCACTTCTAAGTCTTAATTACAAAAGCTGGAATGTGCTCTAATTACATTACTGGAAATTTTAAAATGTATAGTTAGTTAGTTAGTCTTTCCTCTTGTGTCGAGTGCGGCACATAGGGCAGAGGTCATGTCTCTCAATGCATGGCGGTTCGTTGCAATCCGCTGTAGGTCTTGGATGTTTGAGTGGCCCATGAGCGAGCCTTCCCTGATGATAGTTCTACGTAGGGTTTCCCTTGGTCTTCCATGAGATCTTTTCCTCTGTGGTGTCCAAATGAGGGCTTGGTAAGGAAGTCTTGATTTATCCATTCTAAGGGCGTGGCCGACATAGTTCCAGCGGCGTTTTCGTATAAAATTAGACACATACTCTTGCCTGGATTCTTGCCTTATTTGTGTATTGGTTCGGAAATCTGACCATTTGAAATTTAGTATTCTTCTAAGGCATATATTTTCAAAACTGTCTAATTTTGTGTCTAGAGTGTTCGTTGATTTCCAGCTCTCGCATCCATAGGTTAGTACTGGAATCACACAAGAATTGAAGATCTTGAGTTTTGTGTGTTTTGCTAAGTGTCTTTGATTTCCAGATGTTGGACAGTTTTTTGAAGGCACTAGATGCCAGTGCTATTCTAAATGGTATTTCTGGTGCGGTTGATCTCCTGTAGATGACATCTTGCTCCCTAGATAAGTGAAACTGTTGACTTTTTCAAGGCTGTTGTTGTTTCAGCGTGATATCAACTGAACTGTTGGTAAGGTCTAGAATTTTTGTTTTTGCGATGTTAATTTGGAGTCCAATTTGTTCTGAGAAATTCTGGAGTCGACTGATTTTTTCTTGGGCGTCTGTGTGTTCTAAACTCAGGAGTGCTATGTCGTCTGCGAAGTCTAGGTCTTCCAGAATTTTGTCAACCCATGTAATGCCTAAATTTGCGTTATTTATGCACTTGCGCATGACCCAGTCGATTGCTATACCAAAAAGCATCGGCGATAGGACACAGCCTTGCTTCAATCTTGTTTTCACCGGGAACCAGTCAGAATTGCCGGAATCAGTTCTTACACAGCATCGTGTTTCATTATAAAAAGATTTTATGATGTTGATATATTTGATGGGGAAAGCATAGATATTAAGCAATTTCCAGAGTGTTGGACGATGGATACTGTCGAAGGCTTTTTAGAAGTCGAAAAAAGTGATCAATAATTTCGACTGGAACTCTGTAGAATCTTCAACAATTATTCTAAGAGTAAAGATGTGGTCTATGCATGACCGCTTGGATCTAAAACCGGCTTGTTCTTGCCTTGATCTTTCATCTATGGATTTTTTCAATCTTTCTAGTAGCATACTACAAAATAGTTTCCCTGGTATCGAAAGCAGGGTGATGCCTCTCCAGTTGTTACAATCGGATAAATCACCTTTTTTAGGTAATTTGTAGATTACACCATCTTTCCATTGTTGGGGTGGGTATTCGTTTTGCCAGACTTCATCCATCAGCTGGAGCAAATGTTGCAGGGTGTTTTCATCCGCTGCTTTGAGCATTTCCCCTGAGATGTTGTCCTCTCCGGTAGCTTTGTTTATTCTTAATTTTTTAATAGCTGTTTTTATCTCCTCTATTGTTAATGACTCGCTGGAGGCAACTAGTGTCGGTGTAATAATTTCTTCTTCTAGATTGGGAATGATGTCAGGATTTGGTCTATTTAATATTTCCTTGAAATGTTCTGCCCATCGCTTTGTTTGTTGGTCATCGGAAAGCAGTAGTTTACCCTGCTTGTCTTTAATGGGTGTATTTAGTGTAGCTGAGTGATTGCACAGTTGTTTTATAATATGGAATACGGCTTTGTTGTTTCCAATCTTGTCAGCTGTTTCAGCATCGGAGGCGAGGTCGTGTATGAAGTTCTGTTTGTCTTTCCTTGCATTTGATTTCACTTCTTAGTCTAGCGTGCTGTATTTTTCGTATGAAGGTGTGTCTTTTTTGGATAAAAGTGTTAATTTTTCTTGTTTCCTTTCTTGGATTTTTGACCAAGTGTTGTCGCTTAGCCACTTCTTTTTCTGCTTTAGTACATAACCAACTGTGTTTACTGCAGCGTTCGTCAGTGTGTTCTTGAAAAAGTCCCAATTTTTGTCTATGTTATTTGTAGTATCCGCATTATTAGTTTTGGTTACATAGGTGGTGAGTATCTCTGCATTAAATGCGCTTTGATGATCTTTTAACAAAAGGGCTTGTAAGTTTATTTTCTTATTTCTGGGTGGTTTAAGTAGAGACTTGAGTTTAATTTTTAGTTTGGCAATACAAAGATTATGATCACTGCCAATATCAGCTCCCCTGTAGGCTCTAACGTCTTGCACTGATGTACGGAATTTGGCGCTGATGCAAAAATGATCTATCTGAAAATTCATTGTTAAAATAATAATAAATGTTCACGTCTAAGTCCTAATTACAAAAGCTGGAATGTGCTTTAATTACATTACTGGAAATTTTAAAATGTATAGTAACAAACCTTATACAATAGTGTTATAACAGGTAACCCAGAATAACCCACTGGGCCATGGGTGACCCAATCCAAAAACCCGCTTTAAAGACAAGCATAATTTATTAACAGCGACAAATTCTTTCCATAAAGACGCAGAGTGACATTTGAGGAACATAAGAACAGTAATTAACATTTTTGAACAAATCAATGCCATTTAAGTCCCGTATAAAGTGAAGGTGCAAGACGAGTGCATTCCATCGTTTGTGACTAGTATTTAAAAAAAAATAACTTTCTCTAAAAAATAAATATAGGGAAGTTCATTAACACTTGTAAGCAAGCTGGTCAAGGAGGGAAGCTCCAACATGCGGATAAACAACAAAGTAGTTCTGTTCTGATCGGGCAGCTTCTGCGGCATGCTATGCTATAAAGTTACCTTTACTTTGAGTTTGTTTTGTTTGTTTTAGTATCCAGAAGCCATGAGTTGTTAACCCTTAGACTCGGTATTATGGATATCGCAACCTTTCGGCCTTGACTCCACTGTAAATACCGTAAATCTGGGAGAAATGTGGCTTTTCTGCCTACCCCCGGGAGCGAGCCCGGACCACATGGAGTTCGTCACCCGGTGACCGCGCAATCCTGTTTAGCCAATTACGCTAGAGAGCCGGGCTTACTTTGAGTTCAACAATGCAGACCGAGAAACTGATCAAACTACATGGGCAACACGTGATCTCTACAAGGCTGCTCAGGTTGAGTGCTACGGAGATAAAGGATTTCATCCCTGGTCATATTCGTCTATGTGCTAAGATTCCCGAACCTCCATATAAAGTAAAGTAAAGGACCCTTTTCCACGCCTTTAGGTGTATTTTGCGTATAGGGCAGATAGGGCTAGACCTATATTTTATAGAACAATCGGCACAAAATGGGTGAGGCGTCAGCAGTCAAGCAGCTGCCTTTAAACTTCCGGGATACCCCCGGTACCCCCCCAAGGCTGGGCGCCCTGGGACCCAGGTCATCTATGAAAAATCCGGCCCGACGGGAGAAAACCCACGACCTTCGATCGCGGTAGCGTCGGGCCGCGGCCCGGGCTCCCAAACCCCAGTTGCAACAAAAACAATACAAACCTAAAAAAAAAAAAAGTCCCCCTATCATAGTTTTTAAAACTATAAAATGGAATTAGAAAAATATTTCCCCACCAGCCTGTGACTGAAATAGGTTGAAATCACCCATGGTGTTTTTAAAATTTTTTTGTGTGTTAAATGATGAAAAATTTATGTTTACAAACTAAAATATACAACTCCTACATGTAAATTTTCTATAAACGATGGAAATATATGGTCATCAGTACAGGATTTTAGACAAGCCAGGGTAGACGAATTCAAGATTTTATTTTTTAGTGAAGATTTTCTTTACCTGTGGTTCTATTTCTTTTTCCTCTTTTAAAAAAATTCCCCTTTTTTTTTTGTTTTTTTCAAAAAACTTTTTTTTTTTTTTTTTCTCTTTCTATTGTGGGTTTGGGATGGGGAGAAGAGTCCCTTTGTGGCTTTTTATGGGTTTTTCTATATTTTGCGGCATCCCGAAAAAAGACTTTATCCATCCACAAAAAATGTAAAATGGATGTGCGTTTGTTTTGGCCAATATTTTTAAAAAAATGATGTCATTTGGCGATATTTTTTTAACGCCCCTTAAAGGGGAAATAATGCTTGTACTGTTGAAAAAGTTCTTGCGAGAAGTGTTCTTTGAAGACTACAGGTTTTAGGAGACAACGTTTACCCAGAGGGGCAGTGTGGCTTTCGTAGGAATCACTGAAAGGATTTTTCATTACGACAGTTGCAGGAAATATGCCGTCAACAAAAAGAAAATATGATATTGATTTTTTTTATCTTTTAAAACAGCTGTTTGGTTGGTTAAGTCTTCTACCCCAAAGGCATTTCTGAATTTTCCGATTTGTTTCCAAAATCCTTTGCATACTGGTCTGTGTTAATTTTTTAATCCAACCCACTTTGGTGAAATGCCAAGATATTTAAATCAGAGCTGTCTAAAGCCCTTTTTAAATCTAGCTATATTTAGTTTTATTTATTTTTTTATTGACGTATTTGTCTTTTCATGTTGATTCTCTATTTTGATTTTACATCTTCATTCAAAAATAATAGATTTGTTTTGGGTTTCATTGCTGAAATTTTTCAAAAAAGCCTGCCCCTCAGCAAAATGTATACGTTGTTTTTATTTAAATTTTTCCTCCCTTTGGGTTGCACTTGTTAAAAATCTATTTATGAAGGGATTAAACAGCAGTGGGGATAAGACAGAACTTGTCTTACTCCCCTAAAAGTAAAGGTTTAAATGTTGTGATTTATTAAACCCCCTAAAAAACCTTTTTAAAATTCGCACCCCGATTTATTTAAAATACTCTAATTCCTTTTAAAAATTCGCACACTTTGATAAGGGTTTTCTCAC
>CAJHNH020000927.1:207500-215945 GCA_905116865.2 Candidula unifasciata | reverse complement strand
TACGTCCTTTTTGTCGGTCTCAATGCAAGGACAAAGTTAGAAAGGTGCTAATCCGTCTAGTGAGCTTCAAATTGGAACTACTGATATGTCAGTCAATAGCCTAAGCTCCCATATAGGTCATATCCTTTAGCACGGATACTCGATGCGCTTGTAGCAAGGGCTATACTTAGTGACCTTGTGGGGAAATAGTCGTTACAATCAAGCTCTTGTGAAAGACTTAGTGTAAATATATATATATATATATAATATATATATATATTTTAAACATGACCAGTGTCTAGTGTAGATATATCCCCTATATGTAAAAAGGTAAAGTAAAGGACCCTTTTCCACGCCTTTAGGCGTATAGGGCATATAGGGCTAGACCTATATTTTTAAAGACCAACGGCATGAGATGGTTGATGTGGTCAGCATCACGCCGGCCGCCTCTACTTCCCGGGAATGCACCCGGTACCCACTCAAGGCTGGGTCGACCTGGGAGTCAAGGTCAGTTTTTGAAGAAAAGTCCGGCTCCGCAATCCCTATATGGTGCCTTCCTTATTATTCCTCTTTTCTCTACTCCTTGAATCCCTAACAGCGTCATAGCAAGGAATAGACTTCTGGGACAAGCCCTGCTGTTCGCTTCGTATGTAATACTTTTCTGTGCCTCCGATATTTCCACGGTCCATGTTCTGCCTGGTTGACTTCTGGTTATCTTACCGTTGTATCTATATAACACTGCTCTCTGTTGTGCCCTACCTGCTACCAGTGTTATTACATGGCCAAACCATTTGATTTGTTGCCCACCTATAAAGTTCAGTATTGGCTTTGGCCCGACTATCTTCCCTGATATCATCGTTCCTAAGTCGATCCTTCCTTGTTACACTTAGCATAATACTTAAACATGTCATTTCTGTTGCGACTGTTTTATTGTGTCTTCTGAAGACAGTGTCCATGTTTGACATTAATAGCATAGCGTTTGTAAGAATATTGTGTTGAACAGTGCTCTTTTAGTGTTCATATTTACGTGCTTGCATTTCACTATTGGTGCCATTTGTCCTAGAACTTGATCGGCTCTACTGCACTTTTGTTGTGTTCTGTATCGATTTTTCCATTTTCTGAGAAAATGATGCATAGATATTAGATCTTTTCATTTTTCTACTAGCACTAAAAAAAACCACCGTTGGTTTGCTGGACCAGTCACAATGTTTTCAAACTTCGAAGAATGGCCACACTTGAACTATACTATCAGAGTCAGACTAGTATACCACATCTTCCGCTCTAGAATACCAGTTTCCACAAAATGTTACTGTATGCAGGAGCGCTCAGGCATAGAAATGACCTTCCTTCAAATGTTTATGGGGCAGGGAGCTCTAGGCACACGAGCACCCAGGTTCCGGCACCACTGCCTGTTTGTATGTGAGTATAAGTGTGAGGCTGGGGATGTTTCCATGGGAAAGTGTATTCGTTACTTCTCGGTCCCTTAGTCGTAGATCCCCTCGACCCCTTTTCTTTAGCCCCAAGTAGTAAATGGTATCTTCCAATTATGAACTGGTTTTGTAATGCTGATTTCACGTGCATGCTCGCATCAGTAGTGGAATTATATTGTCTCTATGGGCTTCATCATGTGTATGTACTACTGTTCTTTTCTTGTTGTTCTTGCCGTTCACCGGCTGTAAACTCCGGCGGAAAGTTTTGGTTTTGCGTCTACCTCTGGACGAAGTTTCAGAACTTGAGTTTTGCGTGCATTTCAGTTTTTACAGATCTGATTTATCTGTATGCAGGCTGTTCGTTTCTCGCCTCTCGGGCAGATGCGCTCCGACTTCAAAGCTTAATTAGTCGGCTTTTACGACATGCTTGTTAGGGAACATGGGTATAATCTTTCTCCCCGCAAAATAGGGCTCATGAACCTCTATATGAAATAATGAAAAAAAAAAGAACTGCCGGTTACTGTCTTTATTAAACCTCTTTTGCTGTGTAGACAGGGGGGTTTTTGAGACTGAGGATTTAAGGCCGCATGGCTAGTGCTGTCGCCACGACTGTGCAGATGAGGATTTTACTTTGCCCTCGACAGAAAAAAATCCCCAGCCTAACCGAGGATTCGAACCCGGGTCTCCTGCTTGGGAGACCAGCGTTCTAACCGTTCCGCCAGGCTCCTCGTATGGAATACTACTGTTTAATTTCTGAACAAATCCCATCTAAAATGTCTTATTGTCTGTCTCTCGCTTGTTGTACCCCACCAGGAACATCACACAAGCGATAAACACCCAGTGACACAAAGTGCTACCATGCGGATGAGGACCACCCTTGGAGAGCTCCCAGAAACCCATTTCAGCTGTGAGGCAATATTTATGGCCCGGCTATACTCAGGACCCCCAGGCAAAAGCCAGGGTGGGACTCTAAATAACAAAAGAATTGCATCCCACAGGGGGACGGCTTCTTTTATGTCTTCCTGTGATAAGCAAATGTTAATGTACTGATACAGCTCATTGGTGCACACACAAGAGAGAGGTTGGGAGAGGATGGAGTAAAGTAGATACAGGAGAATCAAAACAATAGCAATATCTTTGGCAAATCCTAAATGTAATAAGTAGAGACATGATGATAAATGACAATATCAGGAACAGACTGAGACGGAAGCAGTACTTTACTACATAAAATGACAATATATCCAATGGTTCAGACATGTGTTGAGATTAAAATAAACAGGGCACAACATAGAGCATTATCACTTAGATACAACTGAAGCAGAATTGGAGCGCGCGCATTTTCTAAACATTTTCAGTTAGACTTTCTCCCGCTTGAGGTCTGATGAAAAGTCTGACTAAAATAATCAGGAATTCCAATAGTGAATGTGGATAATGACTCCTCGTACAAGAATGTTAACCTACAAGAATGTTATCTTGTGTGTTTGGTAACTTTTACTAAACATTTTCATTGCCTGTCAGTTTTAACTCCAAGTTTTTTATATAACTGATTTAGTACTACAAAACTTTTTTTTTTTTAATGATTTAACAAGTTTCAGACAGGGCAGGATAAAGGAACAACAAAACCGGGTAAACTGATCCAAGAGAAGAACGGAGCATTAGAAGTCAGGAAAAGTATACCTTGTTCAGAGCAATCAATAAACATACAGTGAATTGCTTAATACTGAAAGAGTTAACATGTATAACTTCGAATGAGGAAAACAAAAACCATGGAAAGTTATTGTAAATGATTAATCAAATCAAGTTAAAACAAACTACGATATTATAAATATCATAAATACAGCCATCGGTGGTAAGAAAGTACGAATTTACAATCTGACATTTTATCCCCAGTACATACTTACATCGACGGCCAATCTATTATCGTTACAATAGCCGGCTAATGATTGTAAATTAACAGAAGAAAGCTGGAAGCTTGTGCCAAGTAGCCAGGCGTTTACGTCAGACGATTGGGTTAACATCGACCGTCTACATCTTTCTCTGACAGGAGTCTCCCTGGGACTTGTTTCGTTTTAGACACCAGGAAATAGGCTAATGGCAAGTTTTGTGCCGAGAGGCAGTAGCAACTTGGAGTTAATTACAGATAAGCAACCGAGGTTACATTCAAGACTTTTGCCAGAAATTGAAAATCATGTTTTTATTCAAGATACCTGCACCTGTCTTAGGAAATTATCCTCTTTAGATGTATTAGGCCTGGTAGGCGTCTGTGTCTTTCCCAAGTTGTAGATTTTAGTGTTTTATAACAATTCTTCTTCTTCTGGTTGTTTTCTGTGATTTCGCCCCATCTCAGGAAAGCCCATTAGAATAGGTGTGTTAGGGTGTGAAATGAACACACACTTACACTAACCCTAACCCTAGCCACCCGTATAATATTGGACTTTCCTGGAAACTAAGATAGGGCGAAAAAAAAAAGAAAAAAATTGTTTGTTGTTGTTGTTGTTATTGTTTGTTGTTATAATTGTTGTTGTTGTTGTTGTTGTTCTTCTTCTTTTTCTTCTTCTTTTTCTTCTTCTTCTTCTTCTTCTTCTTCTTCTTCTTCTTCTTCTTCTTCTTCTTCTTCTTCTTTTTAAAGTGGAATTTTTTTAATCCGAATATATATATATATATATATATATATATTATATATATATATATATATATATATATATATATATATATATATATTATATATCTATATGATATATATATATATATATATATATATATATATATATATATATATATATATATATATATATATATATAGATATATATAAAGCTATTTGTATTTGTCCTCCAGACTATAACTATCTTTGACCCTTTAATCATAAACATTATCATCACGTTGTGCCGTTTATACGTCACGTATTGTTTGCAGTCCGTTCCTCAGTTCCGTTATGTCATGTACATTAATTTAGATATGATGAATGGAATCTAGTTTAACATGTATGGACTCTTTCAACAACGTCTGTCTTAGGTTTCTATTGGACCTCCTCGCTTTATCACTACATTGTTTTCAATTTCAGTGCTTCTTCATCAACAACCCACCAACTGTGGACGACAGGTTGCTTGTTGATCTTTTGCTAGTGCCCCAGTATGACTATGCTACATGGCCATACAGTTGTACTGTGTTTCTGTGATTTGCACCAGTTTGATTCTCGTTCTTAAGATGTTAATCCTACAGACTGTAGTCCTGGATAAGAAATCATTTTTTAAAGTGCCTATTTTGCTGTGGGTTTTTTTCTGCTTCTCTCGGATGTGACCAGTAAAGTTAGGTAGGCAGGTGCTTTGCTAAAAAACACAAATCCTCACATTCAACCAGCGTCCGTGAAAGGGGAGCTTATGTTTATAACTGCGACTAGATTATGTGAACCATATAAAATGGTTCAGCAATGCACGCCACGAAGAGCCCTGAAACTTTCTCAAGCAGTATTGATGCGATCAAAGGTGACAGACCCAGATACCATCCCAACCGGCGACAAAGTCGTCTGCTGGCGAGCCAACTATTGATCCAAAATAGGTGACGGAAAAACTCCTGACCGACAGTTAAGTCAACAGAAGCAAAGAAAAAGTAAAGGACTGTGTACACGCCATGGACTCACTGAGTATACGGTAAAAGTATTTAATGTAAATAAAGAATTTTTCCACCCCATTAGCTTAACGGGTGCATCGTAAAAGTAGCTTTTTCCCCCTTAAATATGCAGAAACCATGAGTTATAAACCCTTTCGCTCGCTATTATAGATATCGCAACACTTAAGCCTTGCTTCCATGATGAATCTAGAAGAAAGGTGGCTTTTTTTCCTACCCCCGGCCGTGAACCCGGACAACAAGGAGTTCGTCACTTGGTCGCCGCACAGTCAGGTTTAACCAACTGAGCTAGCGAACCGGAGGTAAAAGTTATTAAAGTGAAGGAGCCTTTCCACGTCAATAATTGATTGGTCGTATTGTAAAAGTAAGTAAAGTGAATAAAGAAATTGTTTTACTCTATTTGCTCAGGGAGCACATAATAAAAGTGAGTAAAGTACTGAAGTCTTTTCCACTCCATTGGCCCATTGCGCTTATAGAAAAAGTAAGTAAACTTAAGAGCTCTTTACACGCGATTGGCTCAGTGGGAATATACTATAAGTAAAAAAAGTAAGGGACTCTTCACACGTCATTGGCTCATTGGGCATATACTATAAGTAAGTAAAGTAAGGAACTCTTCACACGCCATTGGCTCACTGGGCATATACTATAAGTAAGAAAAGTAAGGAACTCTTCACACGTCATTGGCTCATTGGGCATATACTATAAGCAAGTAAAGTAAGGAACTCTTCACATGCCATTGGCTCACTGGGCATATACTATAAGTAAGAAAAGTAAGGAACTCTTCACACGTCATTGGCTCATTGGGCATATACTATAAGTAAGTAAAGTAAGGAACTCTTCACACGTCATTGGCTCACTGGGCATATACTAAAAGTAAGGGAAGTAAGGGACTCTTCACACGCCATTGGCTCACTGGGCATATACTATAAGTATGGAAAGTAAGGGACTCTTCACACGTCATTGGCTCACTGGGCATTTACTATAAGTATGCAAAGTAAGAGACTCTTCACACGTCATTGGCTCATTAGGCATATAATATAATTAAGTAAAGTAAGGAACTCTTCACACGTCATTGGCTCATTGGGCATATAATATAATTAAGTAAAGTAAGGAACTCTTCACACGCCATTGGCTCATTGGGCTTATATACTATAGGTAAGTAAAGTACGGGACTCTTCACACGTCATTGGCTCATTGGGCATATAATATAATTAAGTAAAGTAAGGTACTCTTCACAAGTCATTGGCTCATTGGGCATATATTATAAGTAAGGAAAGTAAGGGACT
The DNA here is from genome assembly GCA_905116865.2 of Candidula unifasciata. Taxonomy (NCBI): domain Eukaryota; kingdom Metazoa; phylum Mollusca; class Gastropoda; order Stylommatophora; family Geomitridae; genus Candidula; species Candidula unifasciata. The sequence continues at coordinate 209,625 of CAJHNH020000927.1, read as the reverse complement.
CTTTACAAGGTGACATAGGTTGCAGCACTAAATAGGGGAGTTCTATTAGAAGTAGTTGGTCCATGTTTTTGGAGCGTTTTATGTGCTAGCGTGCTGAAATATACGACACGCGATATCAACGCCTTTGCGGAGCACCCTAGCAACCTTATGCGAAGACTAAGGGGCTCAGGAACTAACAATCAGAAGTGATCTAGTGTGTATATGGGCGGTCCGTGTGGAGACTAACGTTAGTTTTACAGATCGATTTTCTTGAATTTTACGGGTGTGTCCCGCTCTGTTGTTTTGTTTCTGTGATGTCCCGCATTTACGTTTTCATTCCGAAAAAAAGAATGTCTATGACACATACTGCAGCAGTCTCTGTGGAGGTTGTGTTAGACCCAGTTCGTCCATGATTTTGGAGCGTTATATGGGCTGGCGTGCTTAAATATACGACTAACGATATCAACGGCATTGCAGAATACCTACAATGGATTAATGCATGGATGGATGGATCGATAAAGGGAGGGAGAGAGGGACAGACAGACAGACAGACAGACAGACAGACAGACAGACAGACAGACAGACAGACAGACAGACAGACAGACAGACAGACAGACAGACAGGACAGACAGACGGGCGGGCAGACAGACGGGCGGGCAGACCGACCGACCGACCGACCGACCGACCGACCGACAGACAGACAGACAGACAGACAGACAGACAGACAGACAGACAGACAGACAGACAGACAGACAGACAGACAGACAGATAGATAGATAGATAGACAGATAGACAGATAGATAGATAGACAGACAGACAGACAGACAGACAGACAGACAGACAGACAGACAGACAGACAGACAGACAGACAGACAGACAGACAGACAGACAGACAGACAGACAGACAGACAGACAGACAGACAGACAGACAGACAGACAGACAGACAGACAGACAGACAGACAGACAGACAGATAGACAGATAGATAGATAGATAGATAGATAGATAGATAGATAGATAGATAGATAGATAGATAGATAGATAGATAGATAGATAGATAGATAGATCGATAGATAGATCGATAGATCGATAGATCGATAGATCGATAGATCGATAGATAGATAGATAGATAGATAGATAGATAGATAGATAGATAGATAGATAGATAGATAGATAGATAGATAGATAGATAGATAGATAGATAGATAGATAGATAGATAGATAGATAGATAGATAGATAGATAGATAGATAGATAGATAGATAGATAGATAGATAGATAGATAGATAGATAGATAGATAGATAGATAGATAGATAGATAGATAGATAGATAGATAGATAGATAGATTGATAGATAGATAGATAGATAGATAGATAGATAGATAGATAGATAGATAGATAGATAGATAGTATTTTATAAAGGCAAAGTGACCAGCACCCTTATAAATTAAAATATGGCTTTTTATGTAAAGCACACACAAAAACCACATAGAAAATCGATTTTCTGCGCGGAACGTGGTGACATGATTCTCTTTTCATTTAACATTTTCGTAACTCACCGCCGCCCAGCGATGCCACAGAAGACCCTTCGCTGCCCAAAATGGGGTAGCGACCCATTCGTTGGGAACCCGTGATCTAGCCACTATGCTAGCGGGGTTCCCTGCCACATACATAGAAAAGTACATGACCCTTTTGCACGCCTTTAGGCGTATAGGTCGTAGGCCTGTATTTTTCAGACTAATCAGCAAAAGATGGGTGATGTCTTCAGCATCACACCGGCCGCCTTTACTTCCTGGGACTGCACCCGGTACCCACTCAAGGCTGGGTCGACCTGGGAGCCAAGGTCATTTTTTATAAAAGTCAGGCTCCACCAGGGAGCGAATCCACAACCTTTCGATCCACGGCGAGCGTCTAGCCGCTCCGTCACGGCTACTTCCCTACCACATACATACCGAAACATAATTAGAAGTGCTCTAATAATGCATATATCCATCGCACTTTAAGCCGCTTGCAGAGTGTTGAGCCAGAAAGTGGGATTTCGTAACAGGATTCTATTCTCATACCACTTAACAGACCTTGTAGCCCTGGTTGACTTATAAATTACTTAATAGCAGGGAATTTTATATTCCATGTGACATTTTGAGAGAG